>CABFOQ010031113.1:55783-71724 GCA_900660455.1 Gephyroberyx darwinii
ACTGCGCTAGTGTACTGGCATGTGTTGCCCAGCCAAATCAGACTTTGTCTCTGCATTAGTGTAGCTAGGTTTCTCAAAGTAGAGTTATGGGGTAGAAGAAAAATTTGTGCAAATTCATGTGTTGCACAAAGGAAATAGTTGGGGATATTTTTCATGACAGATGCTGAAGGGGACTATTTCAGATTCTTAGTTTTATTTGGATCTATTGGTCTTGAGTAAAGTCAATGATTTTGGATCCTTTTATATTTGGAATAAACATAAAAGTTTCAGTGAAAAGAATCCCTTTAGGTATTAGTAAATATTATTGCAATAATGACTTATGTTGACACATTAAATGGTGCCACCCACCCAGGTGAGAATCTTATTTATGAATGAAAGCTGCTAGCTTGGCCTCTGTCTCTCTGGATGCTGTTAGCTAACACACAGTGGAACGCTCTGGAGCGAAATTATGTGAATGAAGAATTGTGGTCACACCATATATTTCATTCAAATATTAACACATGTACGCTCCTAATACACAGTATGAGTTATTTTGGTCTTTTAACAACTAATACCAGATATTGACTAAATTAATATAGTCCTCTATTATTATTTTTTAAATTAAGTAATCTTGTTTGGGGAAATATACTTTGATTGTGTATTAGGTTTTGTTCAATGATGAAACAAAAGGAGTTCTTGCCATCTTCAGTTGCTGATCTTTTTAAAAGGTAGATATGGTGTTTTGTCCGTCCTAAAAATGGCTACTACTATGCCCAGCCTTTATAGATGCAGAGGTTATAGCTGCAGCATCAGTCCTAAGACACGGTGTCTAACATCTCCTGTGCAGGGACAAGTGTGATATAATTTGGATCATGGCCCCTTCACCTGAGGACTTGTTTGCTGTTTCAGAGGCCAGAACAGGTCCAGGCCACGACACCTACCACTACCCTCTGCTGTGTCTCCCTGTTTGTCTGGCTCCTCTACCACCAGTCACGGTGCCTACGAGTGCCTGGGTCTTAGATGAGAGTTCACACATGAGATAGAGGATGGACTTTGTTATTTTGACTTATTTGTTATTTTGCTGTTGATTTTGTCTCGGTGTAGTGCTGCATTCCATTGAATGTTGAAGATGTAATGTTAGTAATTGATTTTGAAACAAACAGGCTTTACTGGGTGAAAAAAAGAACTTACTTTTTTACTTTGATAATTGTGCCACAGATGCTTATATGTGATGTGTGTTTTATGAGATGTAGTTAGCACAATAGTCACTATGTTAATGTTTGTTTACATCATAGACATTGAAGTTGGTATACAGCCCTCATGCTTTTTGCATGGTGGACAGTGAAGGTCTTTTCATGGTCACCATATCATTTTTAACAGATAGTTCAAAGTAGATCAGTAAACACATTGATTCAACAGTACAGTAGCCCTGCTAGAGTGATGTTGTAGTTATAGTGTAGATAGACTGTCTAAGTCATCATGAGGTCTGATATTACGCTAAAAAATGTCCCACTGAAGGACAAACCAATGGATGGCTGGATGGACTGATGGATGCTGGGAACTTATGCTTTACCACAGGTCATCTTGGAATTGGATGCATTTAAAACTACAACCGGATACAGTTTTGCATCCTCAAGCTAAATGCACCAGTTGTAACAACAAACTCCAAAACCGCCCGCATTGATTTACTTGAGGGATGAAGATGAATGATGAGGTACAATGTAAACCAAGGATCATAAAAGTCAGTGGTCTGCTACCTGAGATTTTTAGCACTTACTCAAGTCTAAAAGGGATTCACACGCTCCTACATGAACAACCACCTCACCGGAGCTCACCAGGATCGATTCAGGAGCCTCATTTAGGAAGCAAGGCCTTTGAGGACAATAACTGACCACAGATAGATGGTCAGTGAAGTGATTTCCACCAAATTTCCCACGTCTTATTAGAGAAGACATCTATTTTTGCACAGCGTAATCATTTTGCATGTACTGCTTTTCTAATGCTCAGCAGTGGTTTCTCACATATGTCCTCAATCAATCATACATGTTTTTGTCTTTCATTTTTATTGATGATGATGCAGTCTTCACATAGAGTAGAATGTTTGTCAATCCTGGGTTGAAATAGGTGATTTAGAGTTTATTTCTCAATGATAAAAGGTGTCTGGGTTAGTGTAAAACAAGACATTTCTAGCATTTAGGACTTAAATAATCAAAGATATCACTCCAAAACGCTATATGTACATTTGGGAAAAGAAATCATTACTTGAAGTTTGCTGTAAAGTATTTTGGATCCAGTCTGTGAAACTGTGAAAGCATTTTGCAAACAGTCATCAACAGCATCTCATTTTGGAATGCAGTTCTTCAGTTGTACCACATAGCCTTGCAGACGTCTATTAGCTGTAGTTACATTAGAACTAGAGAGGTAGACCTATCAGAAAATGGCCTCCCACATTGTCAAAACAAATAGTTTTCAGCACAGAACAAGAGGCACAATAAGTGAGCATGTGCAAAAACTATAGTTAGCCTTACAATGTGGTACTGGGAAAGGCGGTGAAAAGCACCAAGATGAAACCACAACGAGACGTTCCTGCTGTGTGCATCCTGCAGGGTATGTCAGCTGATGTAGTGTGTTGGTCGGTGTTAATAAAGGCTTCTGTTTCCACTGGTGTCAGAATATGGTGTTGGAATTGGAGACATGCAATGTTATCCTGTGCACCTAAATGTTTTCTAACAAGTAGATTTGAAACTAAACCAATTTGCGGCTGATTGATTTGTAAGTATCCCCTGCCATCTACATCAGCGCTCAATATCATTATTGTTTATTTGGATGACATTTAAAATATTATTATAAATAAAGTCATTGAAAGGAAATTACATACTATCTTCATTTTATGTCTTTTTAATATCTTAATTGTCTGAGTGGTATGGGTCATTATGGTGACATTATCACCCCTTTGCACTCTATTGCAATTCTCAACATAAGAAAAATTGATACAGATGAGGGCACGGGGGATGAAACATGTCTCACATATTGCTCGCAAGATGATACACTCATGTCATGACACAGTTTTAATTACTGAGAGATCAGGGAAGTACCACGGCTGTAGCTCAAGGGAAGAAGCTCCAGGCATTGCTCTTGTGGTTGGTGGAAAGCACAACTCTAAAGGGCCTAAAGATACACTAAGGGAAGATTAGGTGCATGATTTAAGAACTGCAGAGAATTTCATTTTCTGGAGAAGGCGTCAAGTCAGGTGGGAGAAGTCCAGCGGCAAGACATAAACCCAGGTAGCAGGATATGTATCACTAGGGAGCTATAAGCAACGTAAGCCCTGTAGGTTCTGGCTGATAGGAGTGCTGAGAGACGGTACAGAGAGGGGCGGGTCCAGGAAGCTGGAGCTTATTGCTGAGCATTAAGGTGTTGTAGGCATAATTCAGCTAATAAAGTTAGAATGTATAAAATGGGTATTCTCAGTAGTATTCTCTGTTTGTGAATCCCTTGTGCAATTATCGAAATTTTGAGTTTTATAGTTCTATATTTACCAACTTCATATTTTTAAAGTGTGCACATGATAAAATGAAAATAGTTTAAAGGCAATTAGTGCGGGTGCAAAAAAAAGTGAACCTCAAGTAGGTAAGCAGAATCAGGTGGGTAAATAATTTTGATATGAAGTTAACCAATCAAAGGTCAGATCTTTGGGCAGTCATTTGTGTGGCTCCCCCATGTATGGAGACCTCAGAGGACCCCAGCAAGCGAGCATATCCTTCTAAAATATCACCACAGCAAAAATATTAGAACTAGTAAATGTCACGGTTCAGTGACTGTTGGTTCTCCCTCCTTCACCGTTTTAGCACCAGGTGCTGTTCATCCCAATAATTAGACCGCGCCCTTTATAAACCAGCGATTCAGTGTCAGTCTTTCTCACGCTTGGGCGGTATTGGTCCTTGCGCTCTCGTGGTCTCTAGAAATGCTACCAGAACCTTTGCCGTGATTCCTTCTTGGGCCAGTTCCTCTCGTTTGAGGCTGACTCCGGGTCACAGCCGTCCTCTCTACTCTTTTCTTCTATCTGTCTCTTTCCTTTCGGGGAAGTTGTCGCCCCTTTGGGATAGATTTCTGTTAGTCCTTCGGGGGTTTATCGCCTGTGGTGGGTTGGTTTCTGTTCACCTTTCTATTCCTTGTAGGGGCACCTCAGAATTATTTTAGTTCTTCCTCATCTCCTTCATTTCCCCTTCCCATAGTCTGTTTACACAGATTTAGTGGCTGTTCGCCGTTAGAATAGCTTTTTGAAACCCTGGTGACCCCCCGTCACAGTAAAAAAAACAACCCAAGAATAACATCCAGCCTCCATTGCTGCATCTGATGTCACTGTGCATGCATGCAGAAGAAAACTGAATAGAAATGGCTTTCACACGAGTTTAGCCAGAAAGAAGCCTCTACTGTCTAAAAAGAACAAAACTGCCCATCTTAAGTTTACCATTGAATGTTCCAACTCTACCGAAGACTGGTTCAGGAAGAAAAAGTCCTGACCTAAATCCAATTGAGATGCTGTAGCAGGACTGGAAGTGGCTGTTCAATCGAGACGCCCTCAAACCTCACTGAGTTCACTGAGTTCTGTAAGGAGAAGTCAGTGGCTGTAGGAGATGTTTAGTCCAAGTCATCGCTGTTGGAGGAGGTGCCACAAGTTATTGATTGTTTTGTTAAATGAACAATGAAAGAATATCATTTCTTTTTGCATGTTCTTTATTATCTTCATTAAGATTTGAGGTTTTGATGAGGATTTTATGAGGTTATTCCTCTATAATACATGAAATAATAACCACCCCCTGCAGGGTTCAAACTTTCAAGCATGACTGCATGTTTAAATTAGCCGCTAATCTTTGATTGTATAGTCATGGAGGTACGCCTTCTTTCTAAATGGCAAAGTCTTTGTTGTGTGCACAGTCCAGCTTACCATCTTAGGTGTACTTGTGGAGATTTACCTACCTAAACCAGGAAGAGAGATTTTACCAAAGCCAGCACAGAGTGTAAAATGAGAAGGAGCCCACTGGAAACAGAGAAGACAATCTAAAGACCAAGAGTACAACTCCACACTGCAGCACAATGTGAACAAACTGCAACAAAATACATGCTATGAACAAACCTTTCACCAGGGGTCAGTCTGTAGCTGAGCGAGGACAGTAGACAGTATTATGGAATAATCTTAGTGTCTAAACAAGGTAAAATATAATAGATTCTGAGTTTTCCCTTTTAAGCAGCATCCCCATGGTCACACTGGTGTCACAAATAGGGTGAAAAGTGAGATTTGGGCTGGCAGTTAAAATCAAGCACATAAAACGGGTTGGACGGAGCTAGTTATTCCCTTCTAAAAGAATGTAAGTTAATGTTCGGCGAACCTGAGAGGGGCTGCGTGGGTGTGTGTGTGCTCGTATGAGTGTAGGTGTGCATGCACTTACAAAAAACAGTGTAACTCAAGTGAGGCACGTTTCCTGCCAACGTCCTCTGCATAGGAAGCAGGCAGATGAAAAGAGGTTTCACTGGCTTCAGCGGGGCTCTGTAATGCAGCTCAGCGTCTACATCAAAGCCCATTACATTTGAAGAATGCCACAGCTTTTCTGCACCAAATTGATCCATCAGCTTGCACTGACTCCCCGCTTGTGTATGACTGAGCAAGGATGACAGGCGTTTTGTAGGAGTTATCACAAAAGGGGGAACGGCTGTGGCTGTGTGTGTGTACGAGTGTGTGTTCTTGTATTTCTATACTTACGAAGATAAAATGTCCTCACAAGGATTGAAAAATGGGGGAATTCTTTTATAAAATGAGGGCATTTTGGCCAATCCTTACTTGCACAAGGGAGTAATTTAGGGTTTTGGGGTTAAGGGTTAAAGTTAAAAATGTAGTGGAGAGGATTATGGTTAGGGTTAGGGAGTGAATGTAGTCAGAGAAGATCCTGAAAAGTGTGTGTGTGTGTGTGTGTGTGTGTGTGTGATGTGTGTGTGTGTAATAATTACCCTCCATAATTATGGAACAACTCAATGATGTCTCTAGGCAAAGAGAAAGCGAGCTAAAGTAGACTAACCTGTCCTTGTGCAATATTGAACAAACGGAAACAGTAGCTCCCCATCATCAGGAGGATGAATGCTTTTCTGTTGTCATAGGAACAAAAGCCAGCCCGGCAAACCTCAGTGTCAAAAGTGGGATTATGAATTTGGAAATGGAGAAACTTTGTCTTTGAAGTGAAAAGCACTTTGTTTACCTTAAATCAACATGAAAGAGGACACGTGGTGCGCTAATTCGGGTAGATACGAGTGTGCAGAACTGAAATAGAGAAGAGAGAGAGAGAGAGAGATAGTGGGAGAGAGCTCAAGTTGTCACATCTGTGTTTTTTTTCTGCAGTGCTCAATGCCCTTCTTCTTTTGAAGGATTAGAGTTTCCTCCGAGGGTGTCTGCGTGTGCAGGAGTGTGTGTGTGTGTTCGCTCCCGCGAGGTTGAGGCTGATAAACCTTGCTTGTTTCTGCCTTTGTATAATCCCTTTGAGTGTCACCGCGATGATAAACCCATGAGTAGCATCTCGTGTGACTGTGCCTCTGAGAGTCAAGGTAAACATATCGGCCACCTGCCTCTGTCAGCACACTGGGACACAGTCATTACAAAAAATACTGATCGAGAGGAAGAACCAGAGAGGACAAAACAGACAAAGAGACCTGGCCCAGGAAGTAACTCTTTCCCTTCTTCCGCTGACAGATGCTGCTTATCCCCAGAAGTAAGACAGTTGTTTGAGTCAAGCCTTAAACGTCTAATATTACCGGCGAGGGAGCAAAAGATCTGCACCTTCCATGTTGCGTGATTGACAGTTTAAGCTGTCAATGAAGATGAGTGACTTATCCCTTCGCCCCAATACAGAGAAACCAAATCTCAGAGGCAATGAAAGCTCGGTAAGACTCGTCCAGATTGAGTGGATCTTTTAAATGTTTGTGTCCTTCCATCTTCTGGTGGTCCCCAGTAGAAAATAACAAAACAAATGAGGCAGATCGGGATCCCCGTTGTGAGATGGAGGACGGGAGAAACAGGAAGCAGGGGGCCACTGCAGGAGACATGATGTCATGCAACTGGCTCACGGTTGCCTGCTGAGACACACACCTGGCTGGGGGACTGGTTTGTGCATGTGCTCATGGTGTAAAAAGTTAGTCATAAGGAGAGAACAAAAGGTTTTGAATGCTTTGTCCTGAGAGAGCAGAGCGTAAATCAAGTTCAGGATTTTAAAAAAAAGAGTCTGGACACAAGTAGCCAATACAAAATATCATGGGGGTGTGGGATAAGAAGAGGAGGAAGAAGAGGAAAAATACTCAAGAAAGGAAAAGGAGATAAGAGGATAGGGAGTCATTCAGGGGTCAATTCCATTTGAAAAATATACAAATTTCAGTAAATTCATTGATATCAGTCTATTTCATCACCTGGTGGCTATAATTTTACCGGTAGCAATAAGTCACAGTGTGTGCACAAGAGAGCGTGTCTTCTGTGAGCACGCTGCTGAATTTGGGATTTAAGTTTGTTGAAGCAAAGGTGTGTCTGGAAGATAAGGGGATGTCTGAATAAAAAAAACAGCAGCAACCGTAGCTGTGAATGAGATCATATTTACTGTTGAGCCTGTGGGACTTATCGTTACAGTAAGTCCCGTGACAAAGGAACAATACACGACAGCTAGGAGAAGTGAATACGTTGATGTGACATCGGCGGCTGAAAACGAAAGAAAGAAAGAGATAAGGAACAAAAGAAATAGAAAGGAATGAACTTTCAAGACACTTACTATCGCTATAACTGGCGTAAGACATAATCATATTGAAGCTTCACAAAGAAAACTTGATTATGACTCTCAAAACTTTTTATTCTGGCTATCAAGCACTAACACACAAACAAATCCTCATTACAAAGCAGATGTTGCCATTGTCAAGCTTCTGAAATGTGGAAGATGGGCATCTCCAGCGCGGTGACTCTGACCGCTATGAGATTCGACACCTCATCACTGAGCACCGAGGCTTTCTCAAATATTGTTTTGCTCTGGCGTCGTCGCGGAGGCAGACCTGTCGGCCTTGGTTACCGTTGCGTTGGTAATCTGCTCACCGGGCGTTTTCTAATTAAATCACAGTTGGACGCAGACATCCTGTTTATTCAGAGAGAAGTTTGAGAGGTGTCTGTGTGTGTGTGTGTGTGTGCAAATGTGTATATATCTGGATGTGCATCTGCGTACATATGTGTGTGTATCTTTATCCTTTTGTTTGTATGTGTGTGTGCCTGTGCGTGCTTGTGTGTATTTAGCCTGCATCGTCCTCGCAATCTGCGGCGTGACAAAGAGTCCCCTGAGGCTGCTGTACCTAAACAGTAAGAGGATGTAAGTAACCACAGCAACAAACAGCCCTCACATGCCTTATATAAGCACTTAGTGCCACTAATGCGACTCATCTATCAATATTTGCACTAGTTGCTCAAAAGCTGCACCAAAACATATTTAATGAATGAATGACTGCTAACTTATAAGACTGCAATTTCCAGATAAAAAAAATTCTCTAAAGCATGTATTTTTGAAAATAAACCCCAGTAGATGAGACACAATCCATCCTAATGCTCAGTGATAGAGGCCTGGATCGCCACGGCATGCAGTCATATTTGTCTCAGTTTGAGCAGTGTGGTCCCTGCCAAAAATCAGCTGGCAGAAAGTTGGAAGTTTGGAAAAACTTCATTAGATGTATACTTCCCGACAGGTGCCTGCAGCAGCACTCAGTGGGGAGTGAAAGATTAATCGGAGTAAGTTATTTTTTGGGGATATTGGGAGTTTTATCATGTAGTGGTGGGAACCATGGGAGGTTGTTTGAGGGGGAGCTTCAATAATAAATGCTTTCAAACATCTGAGGAAAATCTGTCTTTTATAGTCTAACACAAAGAGATATGGAACTGCAGCAAAGAGATTTCTTACTGGGATGAGAGAGGGGGAGGTTTGGCTGTCTGTCTTTTTTTGTGTGATTGTATGTGTGGTGGGTGTGTGTGTATGCCTGTGTTTTGTTTGTTGTCATATTTAATGCATAATAGAAAACTTGAAGAGACATATTTCAATACTGTACTAATGGCTGTAGAGAACACATAAAGCTTTGGAGGGTCTCCAAAGCTACTGAAAAACACAAGAGAACACACATTCAACTACATACGCACCCGTATGTATACCATCACTGTACATGGACAAGAGTAGGAGCATATGCTCATATGCACGCACACATGCACGTACACACACTCACTTACAAAGCCCGGTGCTGAAGCTCTCTAAGTGCAGCATGTGTGTCTCCTGTGGGGGATTTGCAGAAGATAGCAGTGAACATAGTGCAGGATTTCTGTCATCAGTGAGCACATGGAGAGAGGAGTCTGCCTAGACAGCAGCATTGACAGATTGCATGAATAATTTAGGAACAAAGTGAGAGGCCTCATAGACCTCTGAATCACTTCCAATGACAGCTGCCTGCTCTGACTTTGGCTCTTCTCTCATCTTTTTTAATGCATATTATTTCCATAAATTCCCCCCTTACATCTCTAAGCCATGTCCGGACGCAAAGGGCACAGTGCACAAATCACCTGAATCTCTGACTTGGTCAGGGAGAAGGTACAATGCCATTTAGGAAACATCACAAGAGGATGGCTACAGAAGATTCTTTACAGTCTTCTAGAAGCAGTGAAGTACTCAGCTGGGATGGGTGTTGTAGGGTGGCTGAATTAGAGAGAAATATCATTGCAATGTTTGTTTCCAACCTACTGTAAATACAAGTTTAAACCATGTGGTAGCATCCATACGGCCATATTTGTAAGGATGTGCAACATGATCAGTGATACAAAGATAAATGACTTCAAAGAGAGTCACAGTGAACTGGATTTTATTCTGAAAGACAGCAGCCTACTGTCAGCTATTGTACTGTATGAAAATATTAGCTGCCTCCAACGCTTCAAACAGAAATTGATCAAATAGACTATAGGTCACAGTAACATTGCTTAGAGTTGCCTTGAGTGCATTTGCAATAACAGCAGGCCTAGACTTAAAAGTGAATGTAAGCCTATAGGCAAAATTAGGCTATCTGGTGATTTCAACATGAAAAAGACATAAAGCAGCATTGTTTAAATAGACTTTGGGTGTAGGCTACTGTGTAACAAACAGGGGAATGCAACAACACAGCATTACTGTACCAGAATAAACTATCGAGGCTCTGTTGCCTCTGAACTGGACGGTGTCACAGAGAATTTCAAACCAACTTATTTGTAAGTTTTTCCCCGTGCTAATACTGTTTCTCGCTGTTTGAGTAGAGTACACAGGGTAGCCTGAGGGACATTCACTTTCGCCGCAGCATCTCATTGGCTTGTTTTTGGCAATTTGTCATAAGCCTCAAGGAGACTGTGTTTTTCATTAAGAACAAAATGACTTTCTATTTCTAGTCCCAGGCATTTAGATTGAGGGCACTACTAGTCAAGAGGAAGGTAATCAGCCGGGTTATTGATAGGAAAGCTACCTGTTGCTCAGTATGTGGAAAAAATAATGAAACATTTTAACATTAGAATTCATGAATTACTTTGGTTTTAAAATCATCTTAAATGTATGGAAACCCAAAATGATCTATTGAGGCAGACTGTTTGTTTACAATAAACAGATTATTTAAACAGTGTTATTATGGGAATGATTCGGTCCAGCGACTTTTGTTCAGTATGAGATTGGATTGGCTTTACATCAGGATTCTGTATCCGTCTGCACTGGCAGAGGCAGAATGGTTCTTGTAGAAGAATTGATGTATCTTGTGTGTTTTTCTGTATCCTTAGTGTAGATTTTAGGGTTGGTATGACATGACGAAACTGGGCAAGTGTCTTGTGTGTTCTGGTTCAGAAGTTCATACGTGACACGATGAACTGACTAAGTGTGACATAGGTCAGAATTCATATAAACTATACTGCAAGGCCTGTTCTTCTGGGATACAGGAGAGCCCTTACCCAAGACACTTTCACACAGCACACATTGTTCAGACTAACGATTAATACATATACTCAAGTAATTCATGACTCAAAGACTCTTTGTCAATATCTCAATTTACTCAACAGTTCTTCATCTGTGTTGTAACACGCACACACACGTGCTTATCCAAGAAGGAATCTCATAAATCGCACGTGTGGAAAGCCTCTCTTGCACGAACATGTGATGGTCAGCAGAGCTAAGAGCTTCTCTGAGCTGCAGGATTGAAACAGGACCATGTGGACTGCTGCTGTCATCGTGTCGTTTACCAGGATAGGGCAGACGTAGACTAAGCTTAGTCACGTAGCTGGAGATAACACTACGTCTGACTGAACGTGTTACGTTTCCCATGTCTTGTAACATGTGACGTTTTAAACAACATTACCATTACAAATGAATGGACATTTTTAGACACTCGCGACACTGCGACCATATCCTTAGTCAGCCTATTTTTGAACCTTTCCACTCGCCATCTACCAGTTAGATCACCTGTATTCTGTAAAAGACAGCAGGCAATCATTGATTCTCAGTTTCCAGTCGTCCAGTCAGATCTAATTGAGGAAGGTGGTCAGAGACTTAAGGTATATTATTGGACTTTTTGACTTCGCAGACTAAGAAGAGGAAAGGTAGGGATGAGAGGAAGAAGATGAGGTGAAATGAGAGATGAAGGCTAAGAGAAGGAGAGAAAATGAAATTGAAGCTGAAGGAGAATACTTACAAAACGGGTTGTTGCTGCAATACAAAGGTGCAGTATCAGTCAAATACAAACTACAAGTCAGTGGCTTGTTTTCATTTTCAAGGACGTGGATAGGTGTTTAGTTCAGGTGAAAATCCTGAACTAAACTTTCTATGTACTTGGAAGTGTCCCATATTTCTTGGCATCACGCTCTCTGATGTCATGAATTAGGTTGCTGCATTGCTTTTTGCAGCCCATAGCATTGGGAACTCAGATGTCAAAGCTGTTTCTGCTTGCACCATATTTGAATTAAAGCCAAGCTGCAGGAGTTGATATTATATTCACCTGAGATCATGATTAAAGAGGGTTTAAAATGCAGAGTGTATTTGTGTGTGTGTGTGTGTGAGTGTGTGTGTTGGTCAAAAAGGACTGCAGGATTGAAGCATCACCTTTGGACAACTTGTCCCCAACACACTGACTTCAGGAGTGCACTGGAAATCACTTCTCCTAGGCAACCAAAAAAACAATCAAGGTGCATTCAGCCTAAATCCCAACAGGCACTCTAATCCC
This sequence comes from Gephyroberyx darwinii, assembly GCA_900660455.1. Taxonomy (NCBI): domain Eukaryota; kingdom Metazoa; phylum Chordata; class Actinopteri; order Trachichthyiformes; family Trachichthyidae; genus Gephyroberyx; species Gephyroberyx darwinii. Next base: position 68,036 of record CABFOQ010031113.1, read on the forward strand.
CATACCCTTTATTAAAGAGTGACCTTTTTCAATGGATTTATGGAATTTAAAAAAAATCACCAAATCCAATGATTATTGAAAGCCCTTTTTAGCACTGGGAGTGATTAGAAACAGCATTTCTGTTCCCCGTGTCACGTACAGAGGACTCCCAGACGGGTCTATACTGTTATCTGCATTTTTTTCCCCCTCTCTTTCAAAGGAGAAGTTGAAGGTTTATTAGAGTTGGTGGCCTGTGATTGTGTTTTAATGAGAGAATGACTGCGAGGGGGAGATAAGGCACCCAGTTCAGGCTGAGAGGTCCTTGGTGGGATTAGAATAATCATCAAAAAACGGCATGTCTTTAAAAAACACACAATAGGATAGGACCGCTTTCTTCATCCTCCACCCATTCATCCCTCCATCCCTCCATCTCTCCATCCCTTCATCCCCACACCAGTCTGTCAATTGACATTCCAGTGCGATGGCCGTGGAATGTGAAATTTTTGTCTCCTCACTTTCTGTACCAAATCTGTCATTCTGCAGATTAGAGAGGGACAGAGAGAAAATGTGAAGTTGGGGCGGGGCGTGGGGGGGAGAAGGGTGAGATAGGAGGGGAGTGGAGGGTGGACAGATAGACAGACATAAAGGGAAAGAGAGAGAAACAGCATCATTAGGCTAGATTTAGTCACTCCATTTTCAGTCTTCTTCTCCTCTTGTATAAACTTTATCTCCTTGTACCCCATTTACTGTGAGCTTAAAAACCATTGCCTATGTGTTACATTATATATATCATCAGTGTGAGTGTGTGCTGGTAGGTATCGTAAAAATCCCCGAACGTGTCTATCCTATCAGCAGGAAGAAAAACCAACCAACAACAGAACATTTACTGCACATTTTTAAAGCCTGATACAAACCAGGGAGCGTTCTGCTTCAACTAAAGCACCTTTTTTGCACAAAACAGGCACTCAACAAAACATGGCTATTATGGCATGCAGCCATATTATCAGAGTATTAACAGAATTCTTGGAAAAGCCTCACAAAAGACCTTCATTTGCCCATTTTTATCTAAATGCTCTTTTGACCTTGACGTTCTCGTCATATAAAAAAAAACAAACGTATTGGAGACAATTGAAGAAGTGCAGGACAAAATCAAAAAACTGTCCCAAATCTGACGAACTGTCTCAAATGTAGAAAAAGATGACGTCCTTACTTGAGACCTCCAAGAAGCAGAAATATTAGAGAGACATCAGAGATTACAAAGAAAACAAGGTGTATGAGTGGCATAAGACTACACTCTTACATGACAGTAGCAATCACCCATACCATTTTAAAACCATTATCCCCATTGACCAATTCCTAATTGCTCTATATTTGATGATTCTTTAGAGAAAGCAGGGGACATGGCTAAACGATTTACCAGTAGGAGCTACTCTTCTGAAACAATAGAAAATGATGAGAATGATGCCAAAATCAATGTCAAGATCTAAATTACTGTCTGAAAAAAACAAGAAAGACAATGAATCACGTGTTTGCTTTGAACAGAAGCATTGCTCTGCAAAAATCAAAGAAATCATAAAGAAACGTTGGCAGATATTGAATGCTGAACCTCTAATTCATGAAAGCTCCACTTTTAGACACTCTCCTGCCATAGACAACCACCTTGTTAAGCCTTTCTCAAGACCTCATCATCCCAATTGGTTACCACTTAAAGGTAACTTCAGATGTGGGAGTTATGCACAGTGCAATAACACATCTCAGATTGAAATATTTGAAACACCCGCTGACTGGCGAGACATACCACATCAGACAGACTTGGACTTACACATCTCAGAGCAGGAAACCGCTTTCAGAACTGGCAACTTGGATCATGCAATGACAAAACACTATTCTCCTCTCTCTGTTTCACATTTCATCTCTACGTTTCACCAGTCTTGAACATGTTTCCTCCATTCATGGTGGAAACATGAAGATGTTTTACTGCTGGAGTGACTTTTGAATGATGCTTTGTTTGACTGCAGGTCAAATTGGTGCAAGGCTCTTTTAACAGGTGGAGACAAAGACAGGAAAATCATACTGACGTCAGTTCCTCCGGCTTGACTGTAAAATAGTCAAGCTGGGCCAGTGATTGGAAGTACAGTGAAGCTCTATCTCTGCAGCGCCTCAAACAGAATACATTAAGCACCACTTGTTTCCCCCTGCTTTGCTGCTGTTTAATTATTGATGGGGACAGCCTGATCCCAGAGAGGCTGAACCTGTGGTGGAGCTCTGCAAAAACCACCCTTCTGGGTGTTGAGTGGAATGGAGAGTGTGAATAAAATGCAGATTATCTGTGTGTGTGTGTGTGTGTGTGTGTGATGAGAGGCATCTGAGAGCTTATGCAGTCACATAGTAACATCTCCATTCACATGGATGTGTGTATGTGTCTGTGCTTACGCCAAACCGATCTCCTCATGCACCGTGCATCGATGTGTTTCCAATATAATTGTCTCCTCTTAACTTAGCTTCAGTGATTTCGAGGGATTTCAAGGTGTCAGCTATCAACAACTTGTGACTTACATTGATACTGAGCCACATATACACCCACAGCTACACAGGCAAGGATGACATGGATGCTGTCGTGTAACTTTCACTCCAATTACCAAACAGAGAGAAGTCAACCTGGTTGTGATAAGATGACAAAAGCCCGCAGGGGGTCAGTATATGTGAACTCCATTCAGCTGGAACCCTCCCTTATTTACTGCTCTTTAAATGCTGTTTAAATCAGACCAGCTAATCTGAAAAGCATTACCAATGCTGATGCGGCAGAGAGAGAGAGAGAGAGAGAGAGAGAGAGAGAGAGAGAGAGAGAGTTGGCAGCCTCTCTCTACAGGGAGAGGGGATTATGTTTCTCTGCTGTCATGCGTTCTGACATTCAGAACGTTATTAAACTTCAATAGGCTGAGTTCAGGGTTCACTGATTACTCTTACGGGGGCTGAAGCCATTATTCAGGCTTTACTTCACGCCGTGTGTTTACCGAAATCACAAACACACTCATACACGGCAGACTCATACATACACCTGCACACACACACACACACACACAAACACAGACTAAAGGCAGATTAAACATTACCGCAGTAATGCATTTTAGGTAATGTCACTGTCTTGGAAAAGTTGATTTGTGTGCTTACTAAATATGTATTAGACCAGAGGGCAGGAGAAGGCTGAAATTCAGCAACGTTTCTACAGTGAAGTGAATGTCTCTCAAAAGACCTCTGACATTGAGAATAATGACAACAGAAACGTATCCACTAAAACTGAAGAGACTGCTCACTCCACGAGCCCCTGGGGTAAACCGGCACCAACTAACAGCATGAGAAATCCTTCTTTTGTTGTGCAAAAGTCCCTTTTTTAGCAAATGAAAAAGAGAATTGAACCATTGCTTTGCACTGTAATACAGGAATGGCATTCTGGCCCCACTGAGTGAAATATTACATTTAAATGGAGGGTATTTCCTGCCCCTTAGATTTTGACCCTATCCACCAGAGTGATTGGCTAGAGTCTACCTGGGTTGTGCAAAAAGCCTCCCTACCTTTGATCGCTGTGGAAACTAGCCCTGCTCTATAATCCCCTCATCTGTCATTCTGTCTGAGGCGATGTGGGTCGCCATACATCTCTCCCTCCCTCCCTCCCTTCCTACCTCACTCCCCCATTCTCTCTGTCTCCAATG
>CABFOQ010031114.1:0-23169 GCA_900660455.1 Gephyroberyx darwinii
CACCTTCAAAAAACATTAGAGGATAAACCAACCGTCAAGCTCCCAGATGCCATTGTATTCTTGGTGCAGGGCTTATTTTGGAAATGGTAGAAACAAAACGGCAATGTCTCCAGCCTATCTGAGAGGTTTGGTCGATTTTCTGCCACCTTAATCAAACACATACAGCATTTTCACACTGGGTCAAGGAGTGTGGGAGTTTCTGCTGTTGCAAGAATATGTAAGACACTGGGCTTTTATATTGCACCCTTTGAAACAAAAGGAAACATTCAGCTACACTTGATGAACAAGAGAGAATAAGTTCTCTGTAGAAGGTAAAATTCAAGCTCAGTAACTCCTAGGTGATGAATTTTTCCTTCAATATTCCCACAATGTGTGACGTGTGATGATGCAGTTGTCAGTTTACCTGTGGCAGCTGGCTCCAGGTGAGCTGCGCCGGCCGGTAGCTCTTCACCACGATGCCCTGGTTCTCCGCAGGAGGTTCCACCACCACAAAGTCATCCAGGAGCTCATCCTGGTTGGTGGAGTGCAGCCCTCGCTCACAGATCTCCTGGTAGAGGCGCGGTGTAGCTGCGGATCACATCAATAGCAATGCATATCACTTGGCTGTCCATACAATGTTAGTGTATGATGGCTTTGCACTTGCATTCAGCCGGCTTTGTTCTCCAAACAAAGACAATGTTTCACGACCCTGGGACCAAGCCAATAGTTGAAAATACATTGCAAATTGTTGAAAAATGGGTTTAAAAGTTGCTGTTTTTGAAATGCCAGGTTTCTACTGATGATACGGCGCTTGCTATAGGCCAATGTATGCAGCATTCTGTTATCATTCAACCATGAGTCTGTCAAAGTGACTGAAAGAGAAGTAAAATATGGGAACGCATGTGACAAATCAGTCTTGAAACCTGTCATCATCACATCATCATAACATGGGCCACATTGGGAAGTGTGGGAGGTGAGATTGCCTCTTAGGAACAGAACTGAGATTCAGTTGGGTTTGCAGATTTTTTTTCTTTGACTCAGTTTTCACAACACAGTTTCAAGTGCAAAACTTTAAAAATAAGTGTCAAATAAGGTAGTGCATCATCCTAGCATCAGAACAATCAATTTTAGTCATTGCTGCATTTTAAAATAAAAATAAAGTATGCAATGGTGATTTCCTAATGTTTAGATTATCTAGATAGATAGACAGATAGATAGATAGATAGATAGATAGATCTTACTGTACTGTAATGCTTGTGACTCCAAACACCAAGCCATTAGATATGTTGGTTACAATACTGAAAGCAGCTTTTCTTGTACTGGTGAAGTAAGTAGCAATTATGTTGCTAACCTGGGGAATGCCACTGAAAGTAAAGCGACACGACTGAAAATACATGTTGAACTGCATGTGTAGCAATAAGCACCTGAGCATTTTCCTTATAGGTGGGCATATTCTGAGAAGTGAGCTTGTGTATTTTGGAGTTGTGCATGCTGTTTTTAAGCACTTAAGATTCTGGCAACTCAGTTTGGCTGTTAAGAGTTTTGCACACTGAAACTCTATTGTAAAAAAGCAACTGTAAAAGAAACTATACTAGCATGGTTCTGTGTGGAGCATTACCATTACTGGGGTGTCAGGAAGGACTACTGGTGGACCATCACATTGCTGAATGGCCAAGTTTAATCCCCACAATTGATACTTAATACTTAAAATACCCTTTTAAAGACCTGTTTAATGCCAGTTAGAATGAAATACAAGACCCATTTCAAATAACTAATCAGAATAAGGTCTGCACGACTGGACTGATTTCTCAACAGAGGAACAGCACACCAAAAAACACAACATTTTTAAGACCTCCAAAACTGAGGTCTTAAACTGCATTCAAGTCCATTTAAGGCCTTGAGTTTAGATAATATAATTTTCAGGACCTGTAGGCACCCTGCTGTGTCACATTCCTTTGGAAATAGACACAAACTCTTCTCATAGACCGTTATAAAAGTACAGCACTATCAGTCTGACGTTCAGCATGCTGACAGCGTTCAGAGCGAATGATTTCCTGCTTGGTCCTCCGCTGCTTCCCTCAAGGCATCATTTGTGAGATAGGAAATAGGGACTCTGGCTTTTGCATGTCAATTCCTATTCCTTTTTTTTCTGGACTCATACAGGCTAATGCTGTTGCTGTAAACATTTTCATTGCTGGCTGATTGAGAAATGATGTACCACATAATGACACCGATCACGTTTTAGAAAATAAACTTCTGTTCCAGTTATTTGTATTTGCATGGCGAAATCTAGTGAACATGTTAGTGACACATAGTAGACATACCGTCTTTGAAGGATCCCCCGTGCCTCTTCTGGTTCCTCTTTCTCCCCAGAGTTCGCTAGGAGGGAGACAGCAGCACAGCCTGAGTTTGTTATGTTGGAATGCATGAATGCGCCTCCATGACAAGAGAGAAACTCCATTTGTATTCTCTCTCTCTCTCTCTCTCCCCCTCTCCCTCTCTCCCTCTCTTGTTTTCTCCATTCTATTTCTCCCCAAATCTCTCTCTCTCTCTCTCTAACACTGCCTCTTTATTTCATTCTTGGATTTTTAAGTATTTTCTGGCAGTAGGCTTATGAGTTGTTTAGGTACTTCCTCAACACTGATATTGGCCTGGGAGATAGGAAACATACCATCATCCCTATGACTAAAGGAGAGTTTGACAGAAGTCAAATGGCTCTGCATGGCTCTGAAGCTGTGAGAGAATAAACTGTGTGGGTTATCAACTGGGCTTTGCTGTCATTTGAAGAGTGACCTGGCACCTAGCCAGTTAGTTCCTCTGTTGACAGCTTTCATTCTTTCATCAGGTTGAATCGAGCACCGTTGAGGTACTCTCTCACACGAGTCACATATGGACACTTGATATATAAAATCAAAAAGTTACAATGCATATGAGATCTACAAATAAACAGGGATGTATTGAATATAGCCGCTTCTTTGAGACAAAAGTATCCCTCCATTATGAAATATTTCAACACTCACGTGTTGAAATACAAGTCTGAAAAATAGACAGCCTATTAATGTTTAAGTTACTACCTGTCCAATTATTTCATTTACACGTGTCCATGCTGAATGGACTGAGGACAACACATGTACCTTGCGTCCAGGGCTGCGAGCCGGACTAGGACTGGGGGCTCTCTCCTCTTTGACGGGCTTCAGTGTGTTTTCGGTCCCTCGCCCCCTCGCCATGGCATCAATGTCGAGGCTGGTCACAGCCGCTCTGTACGACTTGTTCCTGCGATTCCTCCTCAAAGCAAAGCCCTCCCCATCGCTGTCATAATCGTCCCAGGACAGGTCAGACGTAAGGGTTGAGTGACGGCTCCTGGTCGCGCTGTTGGCGATCTCCAGTCCCACTGGGAAAGTCACCACGGTGGTGTGGTGGCGGTTCTTGGGCCGGCTGGCCACAGCCAGATTCTTGGGGATGAGCTGCTGGGTGCCCATCTTCAACGCCGCTGGACTTTTGGTGCTCAAGACCACCTGCTGAGCTGCCAACATCCCATCCTCTAAATCCTGCTGGGATGATGTAGTGGGCTGGGGTGTGGGGGAGCCTTGCAACTGGCTGCAATGATTGTCTGTCACAGTTATCTGGAGGTCTGAGGAGAAGCAGCTCTCCAGAATGAGGGGGGCCTTGTCGCCCATGAGGCTGTCTGTCTATGGGACACTTAGCTCTTCAGCATCTACAACACGTCTGAGGAGTCTGAAGATGACAGGGCAAAACTGCATCACATGCATAAACAAACTGTTGGCACAAAACATTCACACAGTTAGCACCTTGGATGGAGACAAGGAAAAACAATAATCCACTAATACCCCCGGCGACCTGCAGTGGGGTTTCCCGATTTCCTCCCGTCGCAGAATAACTCGTGATCCCATTCCCCGACTCGGACCAGTCAGTCAGTCAAACTCATATGAAGGGAACCAACCCGTGACTCACTGCTCACTCCTACACTGGCTGCACTTGCCCACACAAAAGCCGACAGAGAACTACACTCTGAGACAAAAAACATGTGTATTTTTCTCCTAAATACTCTTAACGCGCCCTGTAAAGTACATATAGGAGAGTGCGCATACAAACAAGGAGTCAATGTTTTTGAAGAGGCAGTATAGCCTAAAGCAGCACAGTATCAGGTAGGCCAAACTGTTATAAACATGTAATTAACTAACTTCCCACCAAGACATCCATGACAATCAATTTGAAATGTTGAGCTTCAAACGCAGCTTAGATTCCGGTGTGTAAGTAACATTAAGTCGTTACGCAGCAATGAACTTCTTGAGATTTCCACCGCAGTCTTCATTTCTAATAACTTCTCTGTTGGAAAAACGGATTAGGGTGGGAAAAAAATGTCTGCCTCACATTCCCATGGTTCATAACAGCGAAGTGACACCCAGTCCACTCAAAACACTGTGACTGCTACAAGCATACCGGTCGTCTTACCTGTCCGAGATGTCTTATTAAACAGCTTTCTTCACTGATAACGTGAAGTCAGTCCGCCAGTCCTCCAGCTGCCCGGTGTGTTACTTAGTGCAGCGTCCTCCGCTCCACCGTGTCATACTTTCTGTCCAACTCACTTCCTCTCGTGTTTTGCAGGGACCCTTAATCCGTGCTGCTGACGTCACGACAGGTGAGTTTTAATCAATCGCCGAAACCTCAATTTGGATTGAAACGGAATTTGGATTGAAGATGGCAGGTACCGGTGCAGCCGTTTACTAAATAGTAGCCTCATATTTGTCCCACGACTTGATAGCTGCTTGGACGCAAAACTATGCTGTCTGTAGTCCTACTTGTCCGCTTCTACTTGTCCAAATTGTTATCAAACGGAGTAAAAACAGGGTAGATTCATGTTGTTTTTACCTACATAGCCATATCATCATCTTCTAGCAAATATATGAGCATAAAATTTGTTTGTCTCCGACACATTCCACTGTATTTCACCTATTTTTCTACCTATTTGACATTTCTCAACAGTCTGGCTACCTGGTTGACAACAGCTCCCTGTCGCCCCCTGGTGCTCAGTAGGCATCACTGTAGTTTCAGTACATGATGCCTTTCATTATGTCTGTATGTATTTATACATGCATTATATACATGTGACATGACAAAGATAGGAAGTACAAGCACGTTGTAAACACCTTTGGTGGTTAAAGATTTATTTTCCTCAATTTTGACAGTCTGAAAATATAATTATACATTAATTAGCCACCATTCTAGTTAAGCAAGGCTTGGAACTGTAATATAATGTAACATGGAAACAATGAAACAACAAAATTTAGAGGGTTACTATATACAGAGTTTATATATAGAAAATCAAATGGCAATGACGTTAACATCGTTTTCAATTTCAACATCAATATGGCATCCAATGAAAGTGAATTAGAATATTTCCAAATGATTGCTCAACAAGGACCATGTCTTTCAAGATAACACAATGTGTACAGTTGGTATGCTACATCTGCAAAAATGTACAACCACCATAAATGAAGTAAACATGTAGCATATTTTCCATCATGTGGGGACGTCCATATATTTATATTCACATTCAGAAAGACACATCCGGCACGATTCTGAGGTCCAGTTATTCTAGAGACGACATCACAGTGTACAGATTCATGCTCTACAATGTGTCTGCTCATTTCTATGCAACATCCAAAATAGATTGCCCACATTCCCAACAATTAGTTCCAGATTGATTCAATTATGTAAAATGTGTGAAAACAAGGAAGTGATGAAAACCTGGAACTGGAAGGTACGTACGTTTTTAAGAGCAGAAAAATGCTGAATAAAAATAGCTGTGTTTCAACCTGCTGTTTGTGTGGGTTTTGTCGTGCACAAATGTTCTGCCTGAAATGTCTCCAGTTAGATATAACGTGCATGTCTTCTTATAGCTCCTCTTATTCCAGTTCAAACTCATGGGGTTTGGTTTCTGGGGTTGAAACCAAACTGTTCAGACTAGTGGTCAGAGGAGATTATAAAAAAACCCACAAACAAACAGCAGTATGTTTTTGACTGTGTGCTCTGGCTTGGGTGTGGTCAGAGAGCACTCTCTTCAGTCGGTAAGGAGATCTGCTCATCAAAGATTTATCCCCCAGGTCAGTGGGACAAGGCCTGGAATAAGACACAGGACAAACCGATGTCTTTTCTCTACTTGTGCAATATTCAGTATGCAGATGAGACGCCTGGTGTAAGATGGTGCTCTTCCTGTGTGCTTGATTTAAAAATGTTCAAAACATAAACCATGAAGGATTGTACTGACTTTGTGTGTGTGTGTGTGTGTCATTTCTACGGTCATTTCTTGACATGAAGTCAAATTAATAATGAATAATACATCACAACATGCATGACAGACATTATGCAACACATGCACACAACATTCACATTCATGATCACAATAGCTTAATATTTAGGACATATATAGAAAATATGAAATGGAAACATTGGGCTTTTTCTGTCCAATGATAATTAACGTCAATTTTCACAACTACATGATCTTTACACGATCTCAAATAGGATATAATCAATAATCCAAGTTCACAGAGAAATGACAACAAGCCGGCCTAGTGAAACTAGTTAGTGTTAGGATCTGTTTGCTTACAAAAATTACAATTCTGGCAGTAAAGGGAAGCCATTGAGAAAACGCTAAATGCTGAAATGATGATCACTAAGTAAAGTACATAACGTGGTATTAGAGATAGCGATGCTGTCTACATACAGTATGAATTAGCTGCTTCACCACCACCACCATGACCACCATGCCTTCTTTAAGTAACATATCATCCACAGCTGTTGTGGGCTCAGATTTCCATTCACTGTGTACTGGTGAGCGTGGCTGATAAAGGGACAGCATAAATGCAATAACAGGCATTTTCTCCATGGCAAAAATGACCCACCCATGCTAGCCCCTCTCAATCTATCACACACCTGTTTGTCGGAGTAAATCTTCTACAGACATTCATGTGAATAGCATCTATTAAGCACAGTAAAGCAAATAGTGTCATTGAAAGATCTGATACTAAGTTTTAGCAAATGTCTTGACAGAGGAGAATAAGGAGGAGTGCATCTATTCAACATGCTAATATAGTCCTTTGAATCTGACACTGCTAATGTTAATGCTAAAAGACCAACAGTTTGTGTCCGTCCAGTGGGTCGCGCCACTGTGTTTCAGGCCGGCTGAGCTTCAGAGCCTGTGTGGACGGTGGCAACCAAAGCCTGGTCCTGTAGGTTTCGAGGCCAGCAAGTGAGACAGGCTTCAGAGGAGAGGAGCGCTTCCCTGTGGTGCAGTGTGTAGTACAGGGCAGAGGACCGGGGAGGGGGGAGGCGTTCATTGAAGGCCATGGACTGGAGGGGGCGGGGGTGTGTTTGTGGGGCAGAGGAGACAGAGACGGCCATGCTCACTGTTTGGCTACATCCCCTTTTTTCAGGATGATCTGCCGCTGCCAGGGTGCCAGCTTGGTCTCGTCATAGCCCAGGGTCCGTAGCCGCTCCTGCTCCGTCTTTTCCTCCTTCTCCTTGGCCTGTTTCGCCTGCGCCTCCTGTTTTCTGGAGGGGCGGACGAAAGGCAAAGACATAGCGTTGTTCAAAAAGGTCACACAAGTCAATAGGAAATATGTTCATCAGTGCACTTCTCAGAGGGTAATCATCAAAGAAGTTACACTAAAATGACTTGCATGCACACAGAATAACAGGTACAAACTGACTGTAAAGTAAGTTATGATCAAGTATCATAAATATTATTTTCATTGTATCAATTTCAAGTTATTATTTGTTAAATTTAAATTCAATTGCAATGCTTGATCGTTTGTGGCCACCAGATGGAAGCCTTTAGTCAGATTCACAGTCTCATCGAATGATGAGCCAGGAGACAAATCTTTACATTTAAACTGTAAACTCTAATAATAAGCTTGTGTGAATGTACATTTTTTCTTACCTTTTCTGTTCCCTGCCAGACCAGGAGAATGGAAAGAAAAAAATAACAATTATTTCACAACTTCAAACAATTCAAAGAAATTAAAACAGAAACCATTATTAGTCTTACCACCTCCAAAATAAGATCAAATTATGTAGGTGGAGAAAGATCAAGAAACATGCTTTAAAACAGATTGACAATAGATGAACACAGTAGGTGTTAAAGTACAGTGCATAGAAAGATTAAAACATCATAACTCTCAGGAAGTCAACTTTCCATTGCAGGAAAATCAGAAAAGACAAGGAAGTCAGAGGTCTCCAACATCCTGTCTGCCCACCAATACCTAATTCCTTGAATTTCATAATACCACCTTGAGTCATACGGGATTATGTGATAACACCCACATGTGTGAGTCTTTGATCCTGAGTAATACTCAGATTTGATTTTAAAATAACTTTGCAGTTGGTCCTTTGTGTCTATTAAACAGACACCTCCTGTTTATACAAGCAGCTTGCTCCTACAGACACGTCAAGTGGTTGAGAGGTTTGTTGCTATCCGACGAAACATTACAATGGGCAAGAAGCGCGATGTAAGCGTCTTTGAACGTAGCATGATCATTGGTGCCGGATGTGCCAGTTCCAGCATCTCAGAAACGGTTGCCCACCTGGGATTTTTGCTCGCTACAGTGTCTAAATTGTAGAATACGATGAACAAAAAACATCCAGTCGACGAAAACGCCTTGTTTATGAGTGAGGTCAGAGGAGAATGGGAACAGGTGGGCCACAAACAAAGTGTACAAAGTGTATCTACCAAGTTTCATGATGGTTGGAAAATTTATTATTATAGAATAAGCCAAAACCTCAGCGATTGATTCATTTTTGTGCCATAGCCTTTTCCATGGCTTCATCTTGAATGGCTGCAAAGATATCTTGGTGTCCAGACAAAATGCAATGAACACTATGTCCCTCTCCTGACACAGCATGTAGTAAACATTAACAAACTGAGAAGAGGAGGAAAGACAGACATGCAAAGTAAATCAGCTTCGCTACTCACTTCTCCTCGTCCATTTTCTTCTTCATGATGTCTCTCCTCCAGGCTGGCATCGAAGCCAGGCGTGCTGCCTCCTCATCATCCTGTAGAGGGGCAGAGGGGTGGGGTGAGTTTGAGAGACAGGAGCCCAGAGGGGTGGGATGGGTTTGAGAGAGAGACAGGAGCCCATACCAGTCAGTGAAAGATCATTTATCGTACTACCAACCTCCCAACTTCCTTGGATTGACCTCAGTCCATTTATGAAGAGATCATCCTCAATTCTATTTCAAATTTGAAATGGAATTTAAGCTGTCTTTCAAATCAATGTCATAATTTATGTTTGATAAAAGGTATAAAATAAAGAAAGAAAAAAATCCCCGGGTTATTTCACCATTTCAAATACAAATTATTTCCAACCTGACTAAACTAAACCACCCACCAGCATGGCCATCTAGTCCTTGCCAGCGTCCAATAGGTTGCCTTTGCCTAGTAGTTCCCTTTTTTTCTTGTTAAGGACTTAAGACATTTAAGAGCAGTATTGAGGCTTTTAATGCCTTGGGAGTCAAATAAGATCTCTCAACACATTGGATAGGGTACAACTACAACTGATACTTTCACATCTCTGGGATAGACGCACTCCAACACTGTTCTTAAAAAATGAAGACTTGACTTTGGCTACATCAGTCTAACACGTTTCAGCTCTAAGCCATCATGACATGAGTAGAAATGATTAAAGAGACCCAACTCTGTATGGTACTGTGTATGCTGAAGTATGTACTTACAACAGCAAACACAGGACGTTACAGGACCCTACAGGACGTTTCTCAGACAACACAAACGGTAACTGGATCCTTTTCCCTCTTTCAGGCTGTAATTGGAGGTGGGGCGGGGAGTGAGAGAGAGAGGGCAGCCATCTTGGATTTCTCATCTTTGCCTGACTAGATACATGACCCTTTTGAATTTCTCTTACCAAAGCATTTCACTTGCCCTGGCCAACAGTATCCAGGCAAGCTTCACTACATAATTAATTTTTAATGATTCCCTTGGGAATTACAGAAGAGGAAAAAAAAATTAAAACAAATATCAGCTAATAGATTTGCCATGAAAATTGAGCCAAAAGCTAGGTTGTTGTTTAACATGGTGTAGATGTTGTGCTGCTTTGGAATAGGACAGCTTCACTTCTTCCTGTTCATCCATCAGTTACATGACATCATAACTTGTTAGCAGTGTTAGCATACCTCAATCAAACCAAAGGGTACTTGTAGCCACAAGCTAGCTTGTTAGCTTGCAGATTCCAGTCCCCATTGGTTCCAATGAGGATTGGTAACAATGCTAATGTCTCATTTTTCAGTTAATTGAAGAAGCCATTCTTCTCTCATATTGTAAAAAAAACAAAACAAAACGGTATGATCGACACAAAAAAACATTCAAATTCAAAATGTCAAGGTATCCCTTTAAGGCTTCAAGGAGTACTTAGAAATTAGAGCATTTCATCTGGTTGCTACACAGGGTAATTAGGAATTAGTTTCTTCATAAATCTTACATGTATGCACTTGATTACAGGGGTCAGAGTGCAGGGTCACAATTGTATTTATTGAGTAATCTAATCTAATCTAAGCATGCACAAATTTGCCAATAATGAGGAAAAGATGCAGAGACCAGAGAGAGAGTGGCATCAAAGCAAATCAACAGAAGGCCAAGGTAGATTCTATTCTGCTATTTGGTAAATGCTTCTATCCAAAGAAACCTTTAGCATGGGTGGCCCCTTTGGGAATTGAACCCATAACCCTAGCAGTGTTACTATCATGCACTGTACATTTTTTAGGTATACAGGAGTATTAATTTATCCAACTAATCTATGAACTAATCTATCAACATTTCTGAAAAAGTAGCCCTCATGGTGTGGCTGGGTGTTAGATCGTTTCAGCTAAAAAATAACTAACAGTCCAATAGTTTAAATCAACTGCTATCTAAATCCCCTCTGGTTAATTACTACTTTTTAGATCTAGTGACAAATTCACAGGAAGAGACAGAACTGGACAAACAAAGATAAAATAACCGACTGAAGTAAATAAATAATTCAAGAAAACATTGTGCAATAACCTATGAAAAAAACAGACATTCCATGAAATGTAAAGGTTCAGTCTAAGGCTACTTGATGAATTGTCTTGGACTGTCCAGATTGGAGGTCAGTACTGTTCACTCAACTGTTCTGTTGTACCTGGAGCAGAATTTGTAATAAGACTTTAATATTTGTTTTTTAAAATATGATCTAGTCACTCTGCTGTGTTATTTGCCATCGTTCTCCACCACTTCCTGTGCTGTCCTTGTGCAATGTGCCCAATTTACTGTTTAAAGTGGGACCAAATATAGACATGTATAGCATATATCATGCCTAACTTACGATTCCAACCTGTACAGACATGTACAGACCTCTATGGTTACCAGCTGACTGCCTTCCCTGTCGGGCTGAGAGTAGATCAAGAGTCACTGTAACCTCCTTATGGCTCCTGTAAGCCATGGATAGCATGACTGCAGGAGGTGCTAAGAGGGTTATTCCAAGGTAATCTTGAGGACGGAGAAGAGACGCTATGAGAGTGCTGTGGGTTTCAAGTATCACATTCAAGAGCTAACACATTGGCTGCTTCGTTGGTGTATCAGTGTGGTAATGCAGTTTTGCACCATTAAACATAAGTAGTTATGCAAATGAGGCTATTGATTAAGTTAATTAATGCATTAATTAGAAAATATTTCTATGTCAACATACTTGTCTACACATAACAATGCTGTTCAGATTATTGTAGTGTTCTTTTGACCACATGCTTCAGTAATGAACTAAAACAGCAACCCCCCCATTCTACAGTTCAACTAGAATTTATGCAAGAAAGAATTACTGAAATCATATCATCACAAAAATGTCACCAAACTTTATTTCTAGCTAGGATTTCAGAAAACAAGAAATAAAAGAACACAAATTAAAGTATGGAAAATGTTTAGCAATTATCTCCAAAAACATTGATGTCAAATTATAAACAGAGTAACATAAAAAAAAACTGATATATATATTGCTTTAGGGGACGGTTACCAACTTTTAATTTGAAGACTCATTTTGATGACAGCCTAGTCAGATGAATGCTTCTCTTTGCTGAATCAATTTTACTTCAGATTTCAAATTCTGAATTCTGAAATTCAGAAAATAATGAATAATGAAAAACAGTATAACAAAAGCCTAGCTTTTTCTACAGAGCATATGTTTACAATAATTGTTCTTAATAATCTTTGTAATCTATACTGAAAGGCACACATTGTATATACATCATAAGGTCACAGACTTGAGAATAAGGGCAGCATGTGAGCCATTGAGTAACCTTAAACTCTTGCGAACCCAACACGGAAGATCTACTTCCTTCGTCTTTAAGCTCAGGCAACAAATAGCACTTAAAGTAATACCTGTTACTGGCCCCACTGGGTATCAAGAATAAAAGGTTATGTTTTATTAAGCCATCATTTATTTATTTCCCCATCACCATGTAACTGGGTAATCTGTCTTTGGAATTCAATAGTTCAGAGAATGCCTTGCCTTTCCAAGATAAATATTGAATCATTTAGGCTATCTCGACATTTTAAGTGTAATTTGAAGTATTCAATGCAAACCAAGTTTGTAGAGTTTTTCCATTACATTGAAAATGTTCCTGAACAAACACGCTGCATTAAATTTTATGGCAAATCCTTTCCTTGAAAATGTTACTTTAAAAGCACAGTACCATGGCATTCCATCAAGTGAGATTTACAAAGCTCTGGGTCCATACGCACTTACAAATTCAAGGCTTGCAGCAATTTTAGATTGTCTTTTCATCTACTTACATGTATGCAAATGAAAAGCAATGACCCCACTGTGGAAGTTAGTTTCCTTGATCCTGCCCATCACGCATTTCCTCTCTGCTCTATCCAAGTGAATTGGACATTTAGCTGGGTCTTTTACACTGCTAGGCCACGTAGATGTCAAATATCAAAAAGCTCGGCTTCCTTTTCCTTCCAGAAAGCAAAGCTTCGTTCAATGTATCTGATGATTTCCTCATTGCTGAACTCTTTCAGCTCATAGATCAATTTAATAGAGTCTTCATTGGGCTCATCTCTAGGTGGAGGTTTATCAGCATGAGGTTCTTCTACAATCTGAACAGTAACAGGTGGAATAACCTTCACTGGACCTGAACTCTCTGCTGTGTCCTGCAATGCCTCAACTTTTGTTGTTGGCTCAGTATGCTGTGCAGTATTGGCCGTTGAGTTCTGCATACTGCCCTGCACCGCACTTTTCCCATTTGAATGTACAGGTTCAATTGATGAAATCTGTTCAGTAACATTTACATCCCCCTGAGTATTTTCCTGCAATGTGTCCTTCAGGGTGCTCTGCTCAACATACTGAACATTGTCATGTACACTATCCTGGGCAGGTGGCGATGAAACATGTGATTGTGATGAAGGAGAGGTTGGTGGGGCAGGTGGTGGAGGTGGTGCAGGATGAGCAGGTGGTGGAGGAGGTGGAGGATGTGAGGGTGGTGGAGGTGGTGGTTCCTCCATTGGCATAATGGACTTGTAAGGCGACATGGAGTGTAGAGAAGCAGTCATCATACCTTCTCCATTAACTGAGTCCCCAAAATACTTAAGCTTTATGTCTTCAAAGCCATCTGCCCAGTCTCTCTTCCCTCTCTCAATCTCCTCCATGACCTCCTTGTGGAACTCCCGAATGACTTCCCATTTATGGCTACCAAGGCGGTCAAACATCTCATAGCACAAGAGGTGGCGGAACTTGCGTTCACTACGATACATGTTCATTTCCAGGAGCTGGAAGTATCCCAGCATGAAGAGGTCAAGGGTTAGGCTCTCATAGCTGACTGGTGCCCCGTTGATGTGTGGCAAGAAGTGCTCTGGCCAATAGATCATCTGGGCACGGCTGAGCCTCCGGATCTGGCGTGTGGGCACTTGGCTCATGATTGTCCTCCAGTGGCCAATCAGATTCCCTACTACCTGCTTTGACTTCATGAAAAGGAGGAGTTTGTCATCCTCACTCTGCATCTCCCCACCCATCTGTGCGCTAAATTGGTTGTAATCGTCCAACCCCACATCTAGATAATTTCCTCTCCTGCCAGTATATTTAGGCCGGTAAGACTCAGAGATGGTATACTTCCGCCAGTGTTCAAGGAAGAGGAAGACAATCCTCTCCTTCCTCATTTCAATGCATTCCTGGACATAGCTTAGATCTGTCTGCACCTCCAAGCTTCTAGTCAGTTGATCATTATTTAGAATGGGGTCTGCAGACAGAACCTGGTTGAATTGGTCCATGTTAGTCTGAGCTATTATCTCATTAGACATCGCATATGTCAGAGGAGCATGAGACGGGATGATAATAGGCTCCTCAACAATAGGTAAGACTGATTCCTCAACTGGAGGCAACTCTCCATTGGTATGGGACTGGAAGACCTCAGCTGTGGAACAAGGGACATCCTCCAGAATCGTCTCAGGACGATAGCTGGATTCACTTACCACAGGGAGTGACGTCTGACGCTTGTACACCCTATTTGCTTTGTCATTTGCAAACTGCGACTGATTCTGGATTTCATAGTTAGCCTTGAGGTTCTTCACTGAAACCCCACACTGCTTGATCTCCTTCTCTACGGCTTCCCTTGTTGAGAAGGACTGAGACCGTCCAATAAATCCAGTGTTGATTGATCCTGCTGGGGCTGATTTCATGCTCATTGCCTCTTCCTGAGAATATCCAGGTGATACAAGATCCAAAATGTCTATCTCTTTGCCCCCCAGGGTGGCGAGAAGAATGGCCATACTCTTGAGCACGGTGGAAATCTTACTGCACCATTCTGGTAGGTCTTCGGTTTGGCCATGTACTTGCTTTGGATTGACTGAGAAGCGCTCTTGGTTGAGGGCAGCAGAAACTGGTAGGAGTTGGTGAAGCTCTCGTTCCAGTTCCTCCAGCTCCTTCTCAACCTCAGAGACCTTATGCATGACCTGCAAGTTCTCAATTTGCTTTTCAATGCGGATGAGGTCGGCCTCTGTCATCAGTTCCCCGAATGGGCCCAAGATGGCATTGTGGATGTGGGAGTAGTGCCATTCCTGAGGCTGGTAGTGCCCACTTTCCGCAAACTAAATCAAAGATCAAGGGAGACCAAAAGACAAGAGAAAAGGGAAGGAAGGGGGATTCCTTCAGCTTGGAGTTCCTGGTGTGAACACACGCTTCAGTGCAAATCCTCCTCGGCACACAGGATTTACATGGATTTAGTGGTGCAATGGCACTGCCTCATTATAAGCTTTAAACCCCCTACATTAGTTTTAAGTCAAGGAAGACAAAGAAAGCTTTGTCCTTTATGAAACTAACATCTAGATCATTTATTATGATGTATATACCCATGTTGATATTAAGAAGCAGACCTGTTTATAGGTTTATAGTATGTCTACATTCTTACATTGTAGGCACTTGACACTGCAAAATCCTTACCCTATAACTGTTTTATCCTTCTCTACAATTTCTCACTCCCATTTTGACAAATCAGTGTTTTATTTTATATAAGTTAGTTTAACAGATTATGAGTGGTTGCAAGGAAAATTTATGTGAAAGAGATAGAATTAGGATTTTATGGACATTGCATGCACATTTATTTGCAGCACTTTGTAAAGGAATGTACTCTACCAATATAGTCATTGTTATTACTATTATTATTGTTATTATTATTATTATTATTATTATTGATTGAACTGTAGTGTGAATGGGCCCGGCATCACACCACTGAATCAGCATGTAACAACTTGGAGCCACAAACCTCCATCACCAAACACCAGCCCACACTGTGAAGCCATTAGTCAAGTGTGTTAATGCTGTGATGGGCATTGTAGCCAAGTATCCAATTCACTGCACTCCAAAGGGTCTGTAGCTATGACAAAGACTTTGAAAATGAGAAAAAAAACATGCATAGAAATGCCTAAAGTCCAAAAGATGTTGTGACCACATGGATGTCTACATTTAGAGCTAGCTCGATCCATTTCATATGTGATTACCAGTAAGCAATTGTGTGTGATGTATTGATGACAGGGGGAAATATAGCACTCAACTTCAATTTACACGCCTCAAAATACAAACTAACTTTCAAAAGTGACAGCCAGTCAGACATTCTGATAATGATACGTCTGCATCTCAAGAAAAAACACAAAGCTACATGTCAACATCACTACAGGAAACTAGAGCTCTCTGGAACAACCATTGTTAAGGAGAACCGGAAAGCAGCTCTTGATAATCATCAATCAATCAAATGTAATCAATCAAATCACCTGAATGCATGGTGTCCTTCTTGTATTACACTAAAATAATAATTTAGGATGTTTTTCTGCTCAGGTTGCCATAGTTAGAATTACCAAGATCAGATCTAAATACACAAAATATTACTACACTCACTGTGACTATTCATCAGAAGACAAATTAAGAAGTTATGTCATCCATTTCTAAAGCCAAATAATAGAGTTCAAGGGATGGACTGAAAACCCCTTGAATCGCTTCAGAAACTGCATTTATTCTGTAATTGTTTATTTTCAAGATTAGTATGAGGCATGTGATGGTAATGCAACTACAACAAGGTTCTAACTCTGGTTCATAGGCAGCTGCAGAGAACAGTGTTTCAGTCTCTAACTGAGGCTAGTTTGGCAACACAGAAACAATATATTGACAATGCAAAATGTAAGCTAAATACGAAGGCAAAGATTTTGACAATCTATGTCAACTTCAGCTATCACAGCATGGCTATTAAGTGACTTTATGAACTACAAGTCCTGCTTCCCATTGGAAGTTTCATCCTCAACTAACTTTTTTATGATCAATGATAAGCTTCAAAGCTTCAAAATGTCAAAGGAAACAGCAAAATGTTGGACATGCATTGATACTCAAAATACATACACACTACTGCATACTTCAAAATCACAAAAATCCACACTCCAATTCAAGCCCCAGCCATCCCCTTTGTGCTGACAATCATTTGAAACTGAAACCTTATTTCACTGAGGTTACAGAGCAATTTAAATTTACAGAAGCACAAGCGGGATAGCTGAAACACTCCAAAACCTCTTGGCCTTCGCACGGCCTTGCAACATCACACCTACCTTGCGCTTGTGCTCCTCCTCTTCTTGTATCTTGACCTGAAGCTTTCGCACCATCACCTGCCTCTTCCACTCAGGGATGGCTTTTCCCTGTTCATCGTGAGTGGGCACTAGCGCCTCAATATCCGTGAGGCTCGTCTTTCGCCCCGCCCCTGCCGTGCCACCATCAATGCCATTGACGACCGAGTTGGAGGGCAGCTGGTCGTAGCTCATGGAGTTTGGCAGGGTCCTGCCGGAGCCGGAGCCGGTTGGGCTGGGGCTGGGACTTGGAGTGACGGGTGGTGAGGTCACGGCAGTATTTGAGGGTGACGGGGATGAGGGCTTTGCCGGTGGGCTAGCGGTGCGGGTCTCTGGTGGAGAAGCGGTGTTTCCCTGGAAGACATGGAGGGGTGGGAGAACAGCGAGTGTCAAAACAGATAAAATAAAATGCCAGGTTGGGGAAATGTGTCCCAACTTGGTGCTCCATAAACTGTGTTCAGATTTAGATTACATGGATAATCCAATCAGTGATAAGTGTGTGTGGAGCCGAATGAATCTGTACCCATCATATCAAATTGGGTGAAAAAATACATTTGTTCCAAACAAAAAACCTGAACCAGAAGTGGCGGTGGGCCGTGCACCTACATTGCTGCCCGTGGGTCCAGTGCTGGAATAGACGGTGGTGTAGCCTTTATTGTGAGGCGTGGGCTTCAGGCTTTTCCCTGCTTTGATCTCTGCCAGCAGCTCAGAGTTGTCACCAGTGGGGGACATCATGTTGAAAGATTTTGTGCCTGCGGATAAAAGGATGGAGCAGAAAAGTGAGACCAGGTAGAAAGAGAGAGAGAAAGAAAGACAGAGAGCGATACAGAGAAGAAGAGAGAGCGCGAGAGAGAGAGGGGTTGGGTGGCATTTCAGCGTTTAATATTTAATCTGATGTGGCAGGTAACAATGCTGTATGGACAGTGATGTGAGCCGAGAGAGAAAGCTATTTCATTATGTCTGTCTAAGCTTGAGAGGTTTCTTTTTAGGATTTCAGGGCACTTGAGTCACCATACAGAGTCTCCTTATGAATTTGCTGCTTCACCTATCCATCTGAACCTGTGAACCTGAGGTTAGGGGATGGCTCTCACCAGGTCAGTCCCGCTCCAACTGAAATATGATTTTTCCTCAATTATCACTGAAATCTACACTGGACATAAAATTTTTGCAACAAGTCGTAGCAATCTAAAACAATATCTTTCATCAGGATTTTTTTTATTTTATATCTAAAAGTATTGAAATGGCATGCCTACATTTTCACTGCAACTTAGATAATGATTTGACTGCAACAGATGAAGGACAATGTGGATAATTAACACATTTTAACACATAAAACTAACATATTAAACTACTTGACCCTCCAAAATAAAGGCGTGTATGCTACTTGAATTCATGAAAGATCTCCCTAACCTTAAAGTTTCAAAACCATTGCAAGCAGGAGAGTGAACATTCAGCCCATTAGTAAGTGAATCAACAGTTGCTATGTGCTGGGAGGGGATGAGAAAGGATAGGGAGCAACTATAAATTATTTCACTACAGTGAACCCAAAGAGAAGCGGCACACAATCGCTTCAAAAGTTTCCGCGTAGATAAATCTACACGACGCGGCTGTTGAGTTTTAAAGGTTTTCAAGGCCTGGGGTAAAATGTATACGAGCAGCTTTCTAATCTGCTTACACTGAACAAAACTACAAAATCAGGCATGTTTTAACTGCGATCTCTTTTGGTAATGCCGTGACAAAGGCACTTTGTGTTCACACAATATCATAGACTCCATATAGAGAATGGAAACGGACGTGCGTGAGGTCACATTTTTGTATAAATTACTTATGTGAAATGTGAGTCATTAATAAATATGAATGAATGAATGAATGAATGAATGAATGAATGAACGAACGAACATTTTATCAGTTGCACAATACCAAATCATGAAAAGCAAAAAAAAAATCACAATTTAGCCATTATTTTACTATTATCTGATCAGGGAAATGTTCATCTCTAATAGGAAAACACACAAATCAAACAAAATGTGAAGTAAAATATCAAACAATTATAGCACCTACACACATTTATTTGCCAACATTCCAGTTTTACACAAGTTTGTCCCCAATCTACCAGAGAGCCAGTGGCTACCTCACCTGTTTTAGTGAATGTAAAACTCCAATGAACTCAACTTCCTCAGCCCGTTAGTGATGAGTCATTTTCTACTCGGGGAATGCAAAAAAGCCTCCCACAAAAATGTTCACTGTTGAGGCAACAGTAGTCTAGTTGAATGCAAAGCCTCGCTGCCCTGCCACCCCTCCTCTCTCTCTCTCTCTCTCGCCCTTTTTCTTTCTCTCTCTCTCGCCCCCACCCCTCTCTCTCTGGGGAAGAAAGAGCAGCTTCCTATTAAAGACCCATCATCATCACAGTTGGGGGAAATCTAAAGGAATCACCAGTAACTGGAGGTGACAGCAAGCCATTGGCAAGCAAGGCAAGAATTAACACACACATGCACACGCACGGACGAATGCGCTCAGCCAGGCATGCACACACACACACACACACACACACACACACACACCCTCCAATCCCTGCCTTGTTCGTCTACCCTGCTGGACCAATCCCTACCTCTCAAAACCTGACACACACACACACACACACACACACACACACACACACACCATGCATACACTCATCCCCAGCTTCAGCTCACTGGTTTCCTCCCCCCAGTCTCACCTAACACTCACTGGATTACCACAAGAGAGAGATCTCAGTCAGCAGGACTAATAGCCCGGTGATCGACACCCCGCCCCCATACAATGTGCACTTGCGCGCACGTGTGCACACACAAACTGTGGCCACTGAAATGGCTGTAGATGGAAGGAAACAGCCTGCATGAACTTTGACCCCTAGGATCCCAAATCCAACAAGGACAATTTATACCGCTATTCAATACATTTGCTCTACCAGTCAAACTGTTGAGTTGTGAGGAAGAATCTTTCCAATAGCCGGCTACATAAATAACAGGATCACATTCACAAAATATTAAAGACATATTATAACAAAATAGTTACAATAAAACTGTGAATCTGGTGGTGTGCCACCCATACAGCCTACCTTCGCCCATCTCTCCCTGGCAAATCTTCATTGCAGAGTGCCAGAACAGTAGACGGTCCAAACACTAGATGTGTTTGGAGGACAAAGGAAGTACTATTTGGATTGGAGCTGGTGCCTGTATATGTGCTTGTGCAACCTTTTGAGTGTAAGTG
Source organism: Gephyroberyx darwinii (assembly GCA_900660455.1). NCBI lineage: Eukaryota > Metazoa > Chordata > Actinopteri > Trachichthyiformes > Trachichthyidae > Gephyroberyx > Gephyroberyx darwinii. Next base: position 20,369 of record CABFOQ010031114.1, read on the forward strand.
TGTGTGTGTGTGTGATTATCAGGTTCTTCTGTTTAGGCTGAGGGTGTGGACTGAACCAGAGAGGGTGGAGTCGTGACAGGTAGAGAACATTTGACAAATGGTTTCTCGTGATGGGACTCAAACCGCAAAAAGCTTTACTGCTCTGGGTTTGACCATTTAAGAGCAGTACATCTGTTAGGGACTCTACTGTCACAGAGCATCTGGGGAACAGGTACAACCCTCTCCCATGGTGTTCAATGGTGAAACATAGCCATCAAAAAAATGTTACAGCACCACTTTCATTGAACCACCTGGTGTCCTGCCAGCCTCTCAAGAGTAAATCCATCATGATCTATCAGTTGTGTTGGTGGCTATTCAGTTTATGACCACTTAATTGCCCACTTGTTACCAGTTTAGTACTGTAGCACTAAACTGGTGCCAGACGTTATTGTTTAGCTGTCTTTAGCTTTAGCTATAAGTGTTTTATTACTATTCTACCATTACAGGCTACAGGTGGTGCAGAACCAGAGCCAGCCCTACCCATTAACATTAAGTGATATAAGCAGTTGCTTAAGGCCCCCTGGTCTCTGGGGGCCCCCTAGAAAATATATATTTTTAATGAACACGAGAAAACAATGAAATAATAAACAAATTACATAAAATTAATAAATTAATAAACAAAAACTGACAACATTTCGTGCCATTTTTGCCAACAAATAGTGGCAAAACAATAAGCTCATAGACGGACGACATGGACAATTTAGGTAGGCTAAGTAATTTACTGTCCCCTACGAAACAAGCACTTCCAGGATTCTGTGGTAAAAAAACAAAAAGACATTTTGCGGGATAAGTATCTTCACAAGCTATTCTTCGACAGCACTTAGGGGGTAATAGACAAATACTGCATTTACTGTATTTGTACTGTCTATTTAAAGATAGTGTTGCTGCTAATAGGTCCCACTTTAGTCTTTACATGCTTATTTGTACATTATTTGTGCTTAAATTAATATTTACAATACACAAGTTGGTTCAGTGCCATGTAGAAGTGGCAAAACGTTACAATGACAGGGCCCCCAAACCAAATCCTGCTTAGGGCCCCCAAAAGTTTAGGGCCGGCCCTTTGCAGAACACACAGTCAAATGGATCAAGAGCGAAGAAAGCTTGAAGATAAAATGCATCATTTGTAAAACTATTCTTAGTAGCATGAATGGACAGATTACAAATGAATTGGTGTTATTTATTATTGATTTACTACTGCTGATATTGTATACTAGACTTATGTTAACCTTTGACTGTGATAAATTAACTGCATCACAGGCTCTGCCCATTAGTATGAGGTCATATTTTTCCTCGCCTATAATGTAATTGTGAACTAGCATTTCACTTTGTGTCATCGTTGCAGCAAAGTCTATGAAGCTGCTTTCCTGATGTCAAAATAATTGAGGTATTTTTGGAGAGAAAAACATTCACATGGTTTAATGTATTTGAGAGGAAGTTAAAAGATGAACCGTTGCTATAAAAAGACAACCTAAAACACATAGGACTCTGCAGTCTCAGGGTCACTGGGGAAGCTTCATTCTCTATATATGAAAAATGTGAAACATGGAAGTAATAAACAAAAGAGCCTCAAGGTATTATGAAAACACTGGATATCAGTTCAGCCAGTTGGAGAAAGTAAGGAATATTTCTTGTTTTTCTTTACTTTCCTTTTCTTATAGCAAGTAAGGACGCTAAACAAGTTGCACACTTTAATGTATATAAGTAGTAATTCTCAACTTCCTCATTTTTTGTATTTTATTGACATCTTTAGTGATAAGCGGTCACTTTGGTGTTTAGAACAGCAAATGTAAAAGCTTTCATGGACTGGGTATAGGTTGGATCACTACTGTGTTATATCTATTGAATAGAGAGCATTTATTTATATTAAATTTAAATGAATTTATATGTTAGGGTCAGGGTCCAAGTATTGTGTTCCCAAAATGGCATACACTTGTAGAGGATTTATATGTAATGTAGAGCAGCTAGTACTTACTCTTGCTCTGTCTGAGTGCCCCTCCCTCTCCCTGAGACACAGAGAGAAGACCCCTGCCTTGATAGAGCGGCAGTGAAGAAAGACCAATGGCAGTCAAATAAACAAGGAGAGCAGCAGGAGGAAGGAGGTAGATGCAAACAGGAATTTGTATAGAAAAGTGAAAGACAAGCAAGATTAGAAAGTGTTAGTAGAAATGGAACAGCATTACTGTAATATTGTTAGCCATTTAAAGCAAGGCTTGGACAGAAGAGACAACGATAAATAGACATATTTATCATTAAAAAATTGACCATTTTCTTACGAGAACAGACTGTAAGCCACAGTGTCGGACAGAGGGGCACTTAAGGAAATGGCTGAACACTAAACCAGTTCTCAGGGTAACGGTAGCCCCATGCCATTAATTTATAATAAGTTATTTGGGATGTGAGGGCCAGACTCAGCTTATCTTTACCCAGTGACATTACACTGGTCCTGCTCATAACAGGAACTCAGCTTTCTAGGAATACCTGTACTATGAAGTGAATGGCAGGAATAGATTCTACTGGGCAAGTCTGGCTACAGAATTTTTCGTCATGAAAAAAAGTTTTAAAAAATTCAAATTCTAACAGCAACACAACGCCAGAAAAAAAAAAAGCTAGAAAAAGTAAAACAGAAAATGAGAGACAGGAACAAACAGAGAGGTCATACAGGTACACTCACTTCCTGAAGAGGAAGATGGGCGTCGCTGGTTGGCAGAGGTACTGCTGGCAGAGTGATTCTGGGTGGGTGTCGTCTCCGGGGGCAAAGGAGG
>CABFOQ010031117.1:0-20282 GCA_900660455.1 Gephyroberyx darwinii
GATTGAGACGGCCTTATCTCATGCCATAAACAGATAACAGTATCTACTCTGCTTCTCTGCTGTTCCTGTGAGATGGAGGTGCATAAACAACCCTGTCGTCTCCAGGGCCTCCAACAAGCCTGATGAGACAGAGAGATGCTGTCCTAGACCAGGCCTTTTTCCTCCTGCTGCTGCTGCATACTGTTGGGGCGGTGTTGAACATCACCAGGAGGCTTAGATTCTTCCACGATTGCCTTCAGGCTGAAGACAAAACAATTTCATAAAGCCCTGTGGTCTTGGTGTTTGTAACGTTGGGTTGCAGCACTCCCCAGCTTGAGGCCTCTGGTTTGCTGATTACGCAAACTTCCCAGCAAGAGCAGGGCTTTTGGCCCTAATTGGACCTGCCGGCTAACATGCAAATCCATGCAAAAAAAATAAATTCATGAAGAAACATAGCAAACAAAGATACAAAGGGTAACTTCAAACCAGCCCCGTTCCCTGCAGCCCATTGGGACAACAAATCATGTGAACCAAACTAGATACCATGTAACAGCAGACCCACAGCCTCAGCCCTGCAAGTCAATTCTGAGAAGCATTGAGAAGTTACCCATATCACAAACACCTGATTTGGATGTTTCACATAGCCACATTCTTTACCCCCTGCCTGACCCCTGTTTTTGACTCTTTTATTTTTGACTTTTTACACTGTAACTCCTGCCCAGTCTCACAAAGGCTAACAAACATCTGCCCTCTTTCTGAAACAGACTTCTACAGCTGAAAGGACACAGCGTGGCCTGACAGCTAGTCTCTCCAAGTGGTGGCTAGCTGTGTGGGAGAGTGTGGGCTGACAGCTGCACTGGTGACTGGAGGACTGAAAGGTGGGGCTGGCAGGCAGATAGTCTGTACCTAAGAAATGTCCTGTGGTCCAGCGCAGGGGGCAGCCTCATTTTGCAAATGGCTGATATACCAAAAATGCTAGTCATCTATAACAACCGGGGTGAGGCAAATACAAATCTGCTAGGCACATGAAATTCACAAACAACACCTGCAAGAGATTTAACATCACAAGCCCCCACTAGAATATGAAAGGATGAAATGTATTGCGCCGGGGAGAGTGCATGGTTACAAATTTCCAATTCAAGTGCCGTCTCTAAAATGTAACATCAAATGACTGGCTTTGAATAAAACAAAATGAGCGCCAGCCAAGTGGCTCATTCCAGCACAGAAAATTATCGCATCAAAAATATGCTGGTTAGCCAAGCTATTTCACAGTAAACAATCACTGAAACACAATTGTTACTAATCAATGTATTTTAATGAGCGCCCAGTGAATGCCAACAACAGCTGAAACATCACAAAAAGCCGCTCAAGTTCTCTTAGTTCATTCTTTGTACCTTGTGATCTGTTATTCATAGCCTAGCTCTGAAGTCTCCATGAAAAAAGTACAGCTTTGATGTTATCCTCTTATTACTGCTGTTCGAAATAGACCTAATGTCAGGAATCAGTACATTTGGATGTCATGCGCAGAACTTCTGAAAAGCAAAACATCTGTGCTACAATCTGAAGTGCTGTGAATGATGCACTGTCTCTCTGCAGGGCCAATCATCATTCACCCTCATCTGTTTTGGTATATGCTTACTAGCAGCAAGTTTGACACAGTAAGGTTAGTGTCTAGCAAACTGAGTAGGTGTACCCATCACATTCGTCCTGTACTCACTACTCTACTTTCATGTTTCCACCCAAACCAGCTTAACCATGTAGGTGTGTATATTCTCTACACTATGTTGGATATTTTTTTCTGTCATGATTTCACCTAGTCTACAGGCAACTGTTCTAAAAGGCTTTATTAGCCACTGTGCTGTCTTTTAGTGGAAATTAGCCTCCCTCTTCCCACAATCTAAATCAATACATTTCAATACATTGCCAGTGGTTGGCTAAAAAATCATGGCAAACACACTTTTCTACCAGTTTGCCCACAGCATTACTTTGCAGTGACAGGTCAAAGCATAAACACATGACTCATGAGCATAGGAGGAGAAACATTTGGACAGCTGGCCTACAGAGGTCTAATCAACACATGCATTAAAGTGGTATTTCAATTTGGTAGAACATTTTTTCTAGAATGCTGACCGACATGACATGAACAGAGGAACTCCTTTTTTTAGCTGCTCATGACATGTACGTCAACCAGCATTCAGGCTTATCTGACAACTACAAACAGACAAATTATTTTCAGACTTACAAAAGCAAAACAAATGTTCATGAACCTACGCAACAATTAATTTTTGAAGACATACTAGTTACTAGTAGTTTTTTTGAAAGGTTGCTTTGATTACTAAGCTGTAGGCCATGCACCATGGCTGTTTTACCAAAACTCTAAGTAATTAATGTGTTAGCCTTTGCATACTTATATCTTGAACTTTAAAGCTACAGCTCGTTTTCCTCTCATTCGTCGGTGTATTTGAAAGACTTGTCTTTAGAAATGGAGAATTTTCAGATCAAGAGAAACTCAAAAAGTGATTTGTTTATAGCACCAAATGAATCTTCATTGTGCTGGGAAACATAGCACCCAGATACAAAAACAATCCCTTCTCCACGATAATTGCAGAGTCAAGGGGCCTGCTTTTGTTAGTCAGCAAGGTCTGAAATTTAATTATCCACTCTTTGGAAAATGAAGGGCAAGCCAGCTACAATGTAAAACTGCACTTTTGGGCAAGTAATGTCAGGCTCTTTGACTGAGCACAAGATATCACTGAGGACATCAAGCGGATCTCCTCCCTGCTGTCATAAATTAAATAGCCTCAGCTGTGTCGTGGCCAGGGAAAGATAACACTTTTTAAGGACTGCCTCGCTTTGATAACTATATATTCTGCGGAAAGTTAGATTTTAAATGTTCGTCCACATTTGCTCTAGTTTTTTTTTCATCCGATACAGCGTTCAACATTTCATATTTTTATCGTCATCTTACCTTGTGCGACGTAATCAGCATCATTTCCACCGTTCAGTCACAGAAATATTGCTATAGTGCAGGAGGGTTTCTAATCATATCCGTTATCTGTGCGACACCAAAGACACTACAACGAGCCAGAGACGGAACGGCCAAAGATAACACAAATAGGCTGTAGCAGAATTAAACTGATCATTCCACCGTGTAACATTAGGTTTTCAGGGGGAGAAAGCATCGATAAGATCCCATTAGTTAAGTGCACTCTTAGGATTCCCGAAATTTGATCAGAGAGAAACCTTTTCCTTGCAGACAACGAACCATTAAAACGTTATGGCAAAACCTATTCCCCTCCTCTGAAAACTACTCTTGCACTCCTCAGTGGTCGAGGTTGTGCGGCAGGATAAGCACGGTGACGTCAACCTTTTGTTACCTTTAACACTTGCTTGCCATTGCAGGTGGGGAGACTTTCTTGCCCGATATGTTAGGAAATACTCGCGGATGCACTGAAATGCAAGGTGCGCGAAGAACATCTGTATTGCGGGCGGGGAGGAGTAACACTAGTCTAAATGTGGATGCCTATCGGTGTGCTAATGAGTGGGGTGATACTATGCCGTGGGAGACTACTTGGTGACAGCCATATCATACTTTGAAATCCTGAATGGCATAAGATAGCCAGACTGACTCCCAACTTCCTTCGTAGCTGGCTTTTTCCAGCTTCAAACCTCCCAGCAAAGGAACTTGCGATTTCTCTTGTCAGTGGTAGCGAGAAACTACCTGCATAATAATAACAGTGATGTTGACGATGGTATTATAATAATGATGATGATTTGGCCCATTTCTATAGGCAAAATGGCCACTAGTTAACCCTCACTGGATGCTGATAACATACTAAAACAACTAGCTAACCGGCTCAACAACACAAGCCCAGTTTTCATTCAATGAATACTATAGCTGCCAGATATTAGTTAGTTGCTCCTTCCTTGTTTATGTGCCGAAAAGATATATTTGGCACACAAGAGACGCTCAAGCAACATACATTTACTGTAACGTTACATTTGAATGTATATACTAGAGAAGTCCAATATTGTGGCTACCTGCATGTTGCCAGTCTGCCAGCTGGGCCAGCTGGCCAGGCTCCTGACTAGCTAACCTAGCCACAGTTAGATAACGCCAGTCTGAAACATACACACAGCTCCATTGTTGCTTTATCAGCCTTTAAAAATATTCAGGGCACAATATACGAGAATGTCATAGAGTAACAGGAAGCAGACGTGTTTTAAAGATAGAACTACTTACTCTCCGTTTACCTCTGCGAAAGGCATCGCTTAGTACGTCGTCATGGTTTAAAACGGACAGATTTTTTTCCCGTTGCTCTGCGTTGCCGAATCACTGCTGCTGCTGCTGTCTGCGGCAGCAACTTCCGGAGCATGCGCAGTAACTGGGTGCGTTCCAGATGGAACTCTGCTATGTGCTGCGCAGGATGGCAGTGTGTCTTAAAGGTACAGTGGGGAATTTATTTCAACATCTAAATTTTGGGTATAGATTTTATTCTTAAAAGGTTTTACAGATGATGGAAAGAATGATGATGATGATGGAAAATCTAAAAATACAAAAACACAGGTCGATTACCAACCAACAATTTCAAAATACATCTAAAACTCTTGTTTAGCTGTCTCATACTATCTGTCATCAGGGTTGGTAATATTATTACTTCTCACATTAACAAGTAGTGTAAGGAATTACTATTTCAATTTCAATAATAATATTACAAAGACTAATAAAAAAGTGCTAGTTTTGTTATCACCCCCTCTAGATTCTAAATATCAGGTTGAAGTTGAATTAGCCAAAAAATATATGCCACTGCCATCCCCCGGTTCATTGTCCTCATACTTAGTCGTGGTCCCTTCATACTCAGCTGGCTTGGATGATAAATGGCAGAAAGGTTTACTTTCTCCGGGTGGAAGTATTCCAAGTACTTTCATTTTATAGAGCAAAAGGACAGCAAGAACATTGGACACCAATGCGATTGGGTACCCCTGATGATTCACACAGAAGTGCACAGTAGATGCGACTGAGTTATCCTGACGTTTGAAGATGAGAGGGCAATTTTTGGAGATGTAATAATGGGTTTTGAAAGTTGGGCTTCTCTCAGAGCTCCCATACACCCAATTCAACATTTGGTGAAAAAAAAAAACAATACATGGTGACATTTAATAACGATGGTCATCATTTTTGATGATTTGTTCCTTTGAAAAATATAGCTCGTTCATGCCCTTGACTGGCCTAAATATAATGCTCATCTGTTAGATTGGGAAAAGATCTGCCCCGTATTGTATTTCTTTTGCATTTTGTATTATTGTGCTCATCCCATATTGTGTTATGAAGCGTGTAGGGATAGATAAAACCCACTGAGAGGAATCCACGGTCAATAGTGTCACATGCTTTGTGATTTGATGAAAGGTTCTATTTGTGCAGCCTGATGTGTATAGCTCTCTAATCAAAGACTTATATTTCTGTGACAACTAAAATAAATTACTCCATTACAACCACCCACCTGCCCTCTCCACAGTATTGATACCATTTTATGACTAGAGAGAGACAAATAGACAACAATAAAGATTGCTGCAAGTTGAGGGAATGCTTTAGAATGCTTTCTCATAGCCATGTGATGTCATGTCAGGTTATACCATGTGCAAAGGTGATAACGTAAGATAGAGGCAGGCTTTGATGAATAGGAAATAGCAGATTTCCAACTACACAAACATTTCTGAAACAAGGCATCACAAAGGATTACTTAGTGGCCAATGCAAGCCTTGGTTCCAGTCCAGACTAGTCTTATTACAATACTCCAGTCAAATTAGACCTGCAAGCTTCACTTCCCTCATCACCAAGTGAAAGGGGGGAACTCAGTCTGAAAGCCCAATCACACACAGCGCTCTGAGTTCAGCAGGTGGGGAAGTAGCGGCAGCAGGCTCCATCAGGCAATAATACAAAGTTAATGATGCAGAATGGTGTCTTTCTCCATACCAAAGAAGATGTCAATACAGGATGTTTAAGAACGCTGTTCCTAATTACGCTTTTTAAATTCACCAGTGACGTGATTGATGATTTCAAAGGGAGGCATTATTGATCCACTTCACAGACAAGTCCTATCGATTGCAAGTCTAGAATGAATAAAAAAAATAAATTCTTTCTCTCCCCCACTGAGAGAGGGATTGTACAATCAGAGCATCAATGTGACCTATATGGGTAGTGTGGGAGCTAAATCACCTCCTTTTAAACGCAGTCTGATCAAGGCCATATAGAGTGGTGGTTCCTAAAGTGGGGTTCGGGAACCCTTGGGGGACCTTGACGGTGTCGCAGAAAGAAATAACAGTGAAATCTCACTACTGTCTCATTTATCAGTTAGCACAATGAGGAAACGTATCTGTCCATTAATGTCCAGTAATTTGTGGGATCTTTTGCTAACAGGCTATTTATATGGGTCCTGAGCCTGACAAAGTTGAGGATCCCCTGTTGTAGAGAATGTCAGCCAGCTGTGCAGCATCGGTCATCAGTGATGGATTGATGGATGCTCTGATGCACTGGCAGATTGTTTTTTTCCCCCACTGCTGACATGCCTCATGCCTCATGCCTCATACTTATTATTTCATGAGCTTTTTTATTTGTCATGAGCTGCAAGGTTTTCTTGTTGGTGGATAAATTGTTATTGTTATCTCTAATCCTGTCTTATTGCTACAGCAAATAAACAGTACTGCATATTTCGGGAGAATTTCAATCTCTATCCAGTCTCTATATTTTCTGTCAACTCAATGTATTTATTTGCAATTACTCAAGATTGATTAGGGATCAATAGCAAACTCAAGAACGAACGCAGAAGCAGAGAGAGGTTTTCCATCACACCATACTAAATCTCATTGGCAAGTGCACTTCAAATGGCAAAGTGGGCTACAGCTTATGATTAAATGGTCTGCAGGCGAAGCCTTTTTGTCTTTTTTTAAAGAGAGCTCTTTCTGAAGGCCAAAGTTAATGCAGTCACAGAAAGAACTCGGATACACTCCCACGTGAAATGGCCATGTGAGGAAAGCCCTGAGGGAGAAAAGGCCTTGAATGAATTTGAGTGTGTGTGTGTGTGTGTGTGTGTGAGAGAGAGAGAGCGAGAAAGAGAGAGAGTGGGAGGAAGGGAGAGAGAGAGAAAGTTCAAACATTACTGATCCTCAAATATCCTTTTGGTTTCTAGTTCAATTGGAATTCTGCAGTAAGTGTCCGCTAAAAGCTCCGTTTTTGTTGCTCTTCCTTTGCTGCAGAGCTTTCAGAGTTAGATGATGACAGATTGTGAGCTACCTGATATCCTTCATCATCCTCCCCAGTGGAGGTGTTTGTTCCGCCCTGAGCAAGTCCTGGAGGACTAACAAACAGCCGGCATGTTTGATGGACTATGGGGAGACATCTGCTCTGCCTGGCTTTACCATAGAGAATGAAAACAACACGTAACAGTGATCAATCAGTACGCAAAATGTGTCCTCTTACTCTGATGATTAACCTTACAGACTTTGGTCATCAAGTCATTTTACCAGCTTGTCATGGTGAATTAGAATGAATGAATTAGAGTGCTATTTGAACATCAGAGCCCATAGTGTTTCTCCCGGGTGGTATATTGCTTTAAGCATGGATGCCTGATATATCTGCAACAACATTGTCACAACTGGGGTTCAGGCACCCTCGGGGATAAGCTAGCGCTCTGTGTAGTCAAGGGATGCGGGAAAGAAAGAGTCTGTGCAGTGCAATCTGATTTGTAGTTATAGGCGGCATCATCCCTCACAAAGTAATCTGGAGAATATCACCCTGTCCTTTGAACACTATCACCTATTTAAAACTGTGGGCTGCTCATATCAGCAGATGTGTTTGAGCACTGCGATGAGCTGATTTGATGTTTCCACTGACTGATTTTAGCCATCAAATATCATACCTTGATTGCAAAACAACTGCTTTAGACAGGTGCTTCACAAATTGGGGCCCAGGGGTCCGTGAGGGAGTTGCAGGCGGTCCCCGGCAAAGCGGTTTAATATCACTGTTATTTCACTAGATGTTGGCATATGAGAGAATTTACACAATTGAGTGTTTTCATCATAGGTTTCCCTCTCCCCACTGTTCTTATTTCCCCCGCCTGCAGTATAGACAGCTAGATTTCCCCCCCTCTACTCACTCTACCTGCTCTAAAAATCCCTTCTATCTCTGTCCTTAGCTTATGTCTTTACCCAGCCCTTCATTTTAATTAATTGGTGAGGCTTATTCAATTGAAGGAATCATTGTAAGTCAATCTGGTGCCAGCTACAATGTAAATGTAAGTCATATTGAGCAACAAACATCTTCTCAAATGGGGTCAATGGTGTAATCATTTGGGTGTCCTTGACATTAAATAGTTTGTGAACCTCTTTTAGACTACTATTCTGAGTTTATATGTTGAATAAGTGAAAAACGATCTTGCACAAATGGAAATTGGGAATCGGTCGCTAGAGGGCGGTAGAGCCCCAGCTTCAACCAACTCTCAGCGTGGACGCTCTTGTAAAAAAAGAGACGCTTCTCGTTGGTCAAACCAGCATGGCAGCGTCCTTTGCACAATGTGAATGTAAACACGTAGGCCACAGTAACCTCGTAAACGACCAATCTAGTCATATTACTGGCTGAAACACAGCGACCGTAAAGTAGCTACTGTTATCAAAGTCCAATGGCTTTCCGAGTGTGCGGCTGGATTTTCAGAAGGCCCAGCTCCTTCGCCAGAGAGGCTGTCTTGTCTGCGCGACGTGAAAATGCGTCATGGCTCTTCACAGCGGGTCAGTTCTTTGTGGTATCATTAATGTTCATTTGGTTATTAGTAGGGAAGCAGGCTTGGCTTAGCGCACACCTATAGCCAGTGATGTAGTGGTAAAGGAAAAGGGTGGGTAAAATACGACCTTCAGTGTCATAAGGCACCACGCCCACCGGTATTAACAAACCCCATACTCATATAACTTACTATGATGTGTACTATGAGTTTAATTCCTAAAGATTGGTGTCAGAATAACTAGATGGGGTTACCCTCCACCACACCCCTACATCTCAGGCGAATCTCTCAACATGAACTGATTGTTAATTGAAAACGATCTGCTGAGTAATGAACCTGATACGAGTCCTTAAGGGGTCTCTGGTTAAAAGCATAGAGAAGGAATCAATAGCACGGCACCTAATCTCTTTTGGTACCCTGCCATAGGCTGTTGATGATGTAGTCATGGAAACGGGCACTGTGGTCAGTGCATCAGCAGAAACTCCTGTGGTTAAAATGTATGACTGGACTTCAGCGATGGAATAGCCCCAACAAGGCAATATGTGAAACACTGTAAAACGAGTCGGCTCTGTGATCAGTTTATCTATAAGTTTACAACAAGGACCACCTGAATGCACAGTCAGACTGCAAAATCAGTCAATTACCTTGCAGCCCCGCTGGCAGTGAAGTGATGGAGATGCTGATGGAAATGTTGATGTCCTTTCAGGAAGTGCTGCCTGCAGCCGAGGGAGGAATGGATTTAGCCTCCCTCCCGCCTGCTTTATTACATCGGATGCGTTTCTGAACAGACTGACGAGAGGCAAAGCAGCCGAGACAGATGGTAGCCTTTATCGCCACCCAGCCTCAGTTCCACCTGACAGCGGTAATCAAACCACTGCTACAGAGGTTCACGTCCAGCAATTCTTCCGATCGTTTTGGCCCAGCCATTTTGCCGCAGACATATTAGCTTGGTTATGCTGGTGTGACGTGTTACTTCTTTTTATGTTGTTTTTATGCCTGCTCTGTAGCAATTTATTTCTCTTGCAATCATTGTTTTGTTTCAGGGGAACAACTATGTCTGTTAGTGAAAAGTCCAGATCAGCCTGAGAACTCAAAGGTTTTGAAAGTGGCCATAGTAGGCGCCCCGAATGCAGGAAAGTCTACATTGTCCAACCAGCTCCTTGGCAGAAAGGTACTTCACCTCTCTTTACTGTCTCTTTTTCACACTACAACTTGTCTCTCTTCGTCGAGGGGGGGGATTTTCATGTTGCCGTGGCGATGCTCTTTTCTTACAGGTGTTTGCTGTGTCCAAAAAAGTGCATACTACACGGTCCCGCGCCCTCGGCGTCCTAACAGAAGACGACACACAGATAGTAAGGGTTTCTTTCAGATCTCCTCCATTACAATAAGGGAATAATTGCACAGGAGGAGCTGAAGTCTGTTTTTCTGTCTCTGTAGATTTTGCTGGATACTCCTGGTCTCACCACTCCATCAAAAGTCAAAAGGTGATTTCTTAGATCATTGTTTTTACTGGAGGCCTGTAGGCCGCTAGTAGTCTTCATGCCATATTAAAACAAGATGTACAAACAGGCTCTGTATCTTCACAGACACCAACTGGAGAAGTCTTTACTTGTGGATCCCTGGAACACAGTCAAGGAAGCTGACCTAAGTAAGATATAACTGTGAACGACTTATTGGGTAAACCTGAGCAGCAGTTTCTTTTTCGAAGTTGCTGTGTAAGAGACTGAAAGTTTACTCACTTTGTGGCGAGTGCCTTAGGCTAAGGGTCCCATAGCTTATAATGGGGCGTGTGCTCATTCCCAGTGGTGGTCATGGTGGATGTCGCAGACAAGTGGACATGCAACAAGCTTGACTTCGAGGTGCTCAAATGCCTGGCCCAGCACCCTGACATGCCAGCAGTCCTGGTCCTCAATAAGGTATTTTTTCCCCCAGCATACATCAGTGCTGTTCTTATCAAGCACCCATAGCTCCAGCAGAGTGTATTTGCTAATACTCCTCTGTCTTCCAGGTGGACCTGCTGAAAAGTAAGAGCAAGTTGCTGGAAGTCACAGCGGAGTTGACATGCGGCGTGGTGAATGGATGCAGAATGCAGGTCAGGCCAGTGATCAAGCCTCCGTGGGCCGAAAAGAGGCCAGCGGCGGACGTGGGACTTCCAGAGTTATCGCCTGACGAGAACAACACGGAGCCCGAGGGCAGCGCTGAAACAAAATCTGTGCTGAGCAAGGAGCAGCTGAGAGCACTGAGGAAACAGCAGGGCTGGCCTCACTTCAAGGACATCTTCATGCTCTCCTCTGTGGACCGGGAGGACGTGGAGACGCTGAAGGTTCATGTTTGGTTGCGATCGCAGCACGAAAAACTACCTGATTTGTGAAATGAACATCCCATCACAAGGGGAAGCACACGCAGAGAAGCAAGAATGCTGATCCATTATAGTCCATGTCTACTGTAGAGCCAGCACATGGCAATCAACATTGACAGTATGCAGTGAAAAAGCAGTGTGACACAAAATGTTAACGTTAATTGGAGACTTGTCACAGCTTGAGGAATCCTCGAAATTTCATTTGAAACTTGGTAACAGCCAGTTGTTGATAAACAATCCACTAATTTGCTCTCCAGTGTTTCCTGTGCTACATCTGCCTCCAACAATCAAGGAAACAATTTAACAGCGTAACAGAATGCCACATGTGTCTTCAGTAATGATGGATGTCTCCATAACGTCATTAGCAATGTGTGGGTGATGCATTCGTTGCAATCATGTTGTTGGATGTCTTCTTTTCAGTGAAGACTACTGTCAACACCTTGTGTTCCAGCTCTACAGTGATACAGGCTGTAATTGATGAGCTTCCCTTGTGTGTATATTTGTTATTTGTTGCTTCTTTGTGAGTGAACCTCCATGTACAGTTAAGACAGACCTACTGATCATTTGTCTTAGTTATCTACAGATTAGTAACATCGGCAAAACATTTTTTGCAGTTAGGTATAGTCCGCCGACAAGTTTTGAACAGTCCCGCCCCGCATTTTGTACCGCCCAACATCCTGTCTCAGAAAAATATTAACACCGCGTCTTGTCTATTCTCCTAGCGGTACTTGGTGGTTGCGGCCAAGCCAGGAGCCTGGCAGTACCACAGCGAGGTCCTGACTGACCAGACGCCGGAGGAAGTCTGTACCAACATAGTCCGAGAAAAGCTTCTGGAGTATCTGCCCCAGGAGGTGCCCTATACAGTGACACAGGTAACTACTGAAGGCATACACAGACACGTACACCGTGTATTAGGCCAAGCACTAGAGCAATAGCGCTATTACAAGGAGTTGTTATGTAGCACTGCATCGGCACTGCTTTCAGATGCAAACACAGTCATGGGCCCAGCGCGATCAGCTCAAGTCTCAAGGTGGCTGCAGATGTTTTTGCACCACTGACATTACCTGGATAGTAGTAAAATACTTTTTCTGTGTCCCATCTAGAGGACGTCTTCTATACATAAACAATTCTGGCATATAGAGCAACTGTTGACCCCATTGTGGCTCCTGCTCCTAAGCAAGCACTCGACATCTTCTAGTCCATCGTGACCCATTTTAACTGGGTTCCCACTCCCAACAGTTATCCATCCAACAGTTACTGAACTGGATCTTCGTGAATCAATACCGTGCTAACTTTAAGTGTCTTTGTCTTCAGTCTATTGAACTCTGGCAAGATGGAGACAATGGGGAGCTCAATATATCGGTGAAGGTTTATGCCAAGAAAGACACTCACATGGTAAGTAGTACACGTTTACTGTGATTTGTTGCTTTCTTCATGCTTTTTCACTTTGCTTATGTACTGAATGTGAGCTTTAACATAGCGGTGCTTTACATTGAAAAGACATGGATTAAAAACAGACGCTGCAGGAACCCACTGTGGAAATAAATACAGCAGCTCATGCAGGTTTACCATGCATACCTTGGTTGCAGAGGTGGGTTAAACATACTCCTGTGGTAGAAAGACTACGCTCAATTAGCTTGATTGGTAGCTCAGCAGTCTGTTATGCTGGCGGGATAGACTGCTGAGACGAGACACGCAGGGAGCTGAATCCTTTCTACCACGAACGACACCTGTAAGGCTTCCCCTATTTCCCCTATAGCTCAGTTCTCTGTTTTGGACCAGGGACCTTTTCTTGTGTTGTAACTCGTAAATATTTGAGCAGCCTTTCTAAACCATGCATTTTTGATGTCAAAAAAGATTTGAAGCTACATCTGCAGCACTGAAGTGTTGCGTGGTCAGTGGACTCAGCCTCACCCCCTGGCCAAGACCATTCTTCAGCTTTCGCATTCAGCCCAGGAATAACGACAGCAGACACAACTCCAGGATAGGTAGAACTCGAAGGGACGCTTCACCAAAAATAACCACACTCATATATTTAATAGTTATTTCAAAACTGTCTTGCAGTGTTTTATTCGGTTCAAGAGTTAACGGGAGCTTTTGGCATACGAGGACACTCAGCCCTTGTTGTTTTAGTTCAAACTCAATGAATTGTAGATGGAAAAACCTTTGCTCAAACCCTCAGTGACCAATATGGTTGGGAAAATATAGTTTTTGAATTATTAAGTTGTTTTAAACATTAAGAAGAGTCAATAGGGCTTCATAGTAATTCAACCCAATATTTAATGAACTGAAAACACGCCCTTAAACTGAAACTTGGAATTGACATTATTTTTGGGATCCTCTGAAATCCATTTGATTTTTTCAGAGTTTATATTTTTTTTCTAATCAAAATTGTGACAACAATTAAGACCAAGATTAAGACAACAATTGTGATCACACATTTGTTGTCTTAATCAAAATACAGTATGTATGAATGCAGTAGACACAAAAATGTTTCACATACATAAGTATTTATTGACGGTTGGTAGCACTGACATTGTGAGGCACGTGGAGACTAACATTGATGGTATTTTTTTTTTGTGAACATGTCTTTTAATCTTATCATCACACACACGCACATACATGCAAATGCACTCACACCCTCAGCCCAGATCCCCGCGTTTCAAACTGTGTTTTTCTCATGCTATAGACAGGGTATCAGGTCCTGTAGAAGCCTAAAAAAAAGTCTTAAATGATCTAAATTTAAGCCCATAAAAAACACTAAACCTGTCTTTACTAAAATGTAAAAACACCTTTTTAATGTAGTTTCATTTTAATTGAAAATATAAAATTAGATATTTGTGTTGAATTATTCTTTACATGCGGGGGTATTAAGTCGAGGAAAGTAAGGCAAACAAAATAAAGCAAATGCCACAAATTGCGTAATTTCACCAAAAGATGTGAATGGGACTGGCAGTAGTGTGAAAGTTTGATTCATATGCAGGTCTGCTCTCAGATTAATACACGACAGGGTTACAAATATGCTCAACATGTTTTGTTTCTATTGCATCAGCTTTAATAAACATAATTGGACATCATGCCCCTAAACTATTAATTTCCTGGTGTACTGTATTTATAGCTTGGGAACTTTGCTAGCTATGTCAGAAATGTTTCTGTTTCTGTTTTTGCCAGGTTATGTTTCTTTATTTTGGATGTAAAATTTGTTCTCTTGATTTAGTCTTAATAGTCTTTTTAAAGTCTTAAATTTGTTTTTATGAAACCTACAGATACTCTGTTTCTTTTAAGTGCCATGTTTATGTTGCTTTTAAACCTTTAATCCTCAAATTGGACTGTTTTCTGTAAAATGGAAACCTAGGGGGCCCTATATATTCAGTAGTCTCATGTTACTGCTTGTTCCCCCTGTCTATAGAAAATGGTGATTGGTGCAGCCGGCCAAATGATAGCGCGGATAGCCCGAGAGGCTGGGGAGGACCTGAGCAGAGTCTTCCTGAGGGAAGTGAAACTGAGGCTCTCAGTCAAGTTGAGGAACTGAAGAGGATGGAAGGATTGTGATGGTAAAAGCCGAAGAGGTGGAAAAGAGATCCCGCTGGATTTGAGACGGCCTTCGTCATTCGCTTCTGCAAAGGACAGACTTGAAGAGCAGAACTACGGATAAGATCTCATGAGTCAGACGGAGAGGCATGAGGTGGAAAATATCCACAGCAACAGAGCTCCCATTGAGCTGGTTCCTGGTCACTGTGAAAGGTCCACTCTAAAGAAAGGGAAACACGATCATATTCTTACACCAAAACCGCTCTGATTATTGACTTTTTTTATCAGCTGGCTTTTGTATCCTTTGACGCAGACCCGTGACACATTTTAAAGAATTTTAAGACTTTTATTTTAAGATGCTGCCTATAAGATGTTATTATATTTGTGTGAAATTGTGATGACACATTCACATGCTAGAAATTTTCAAGGATGATTCCCTGGAAAATATGCGTCAAAAGCATGAGGGAAGTTGAAATGATGAAATGTGGCAACAGAAAGCAGCCTACACGGGCTGTAAAATAGAGTGCAGTGGGTTGTTATTGCCATTCATTTGGCAATGATATATTAATGGAAAAAGAAAATGACACAGACTATCATCAAATGGATATCTTGGCACAAGTTTAACACCGTTCATGGCCGAGTGGGTTGGGCGAGCTGTGAAAAGGTTGATGGTTTATCTTTGGCTCTCAGAGCTTTTACTTGGCGCGAGCCTTGTGCTAACATGGACTGCAGATAACCGAAGTGGGACCTGCACAGTCATGTTCACTCAAATGTCCCTGATGTACCATCCACTCCTATTCCCTCCACTCCCTCTGCACTTTAGTGTTTTCCATTGCCTTTGAAGTGTGGCCATCCCTTCGAGTCTCCCTTTTTGTTCCACTCTTTTCTTCACTTTTCTCTCTTCCCCCCTTTTTTCCCTCTTACAAAGCCCAGCTCTGCCCCTGAGGGCTGAATTGTCTCCCTAATGGAAGGCAAAATGGAGCACTAACCTGATGCTAAAATGGGTCAGATAATGGTGATTAGATTCATTCCTGCTGCCTGCGAGTTAACTCGATGGTTACTCTATCCAGGGCATCTTGATGAATAACCAGCTAGTGGCCTAAAGCAAGGGCGAAGAGAGGGAGAGGCCCGGCCTTGAATGCCTCACAGAAGCTGTGTCACCCCTGCAGCTCTCCCTGCTCTCTGCGGCGACTGCTTCCCCATGATTAGACAAGCAGTTGCACAGCAAAGATCACCACTCAGACAAGCCAACCGCTGCTTGAAAAGGTTATAGCTAATGTACGTCAGGCATGAAAGGAATCCTTCAAACGCAATATATTTGGTATGTTGATGGACTGGTTTAGAGGTGTACAAAATAAAGAGTTCTTCATTTGTCTCAGGAACATAAACTTTATTTCACAAGCATCCTCAAGTACATGTCACTTGCAAATGAGATACAATTGGGAAAAAAAGCACGTCTTTATCAGCTAACAAAGTTGCCTAGGGTTAATCTCCCCGTCTCCCAAAGCTCATCAGTAATGCACCAATCCCCGACTTTGTCTTTCTTTCATCTTTGTGGTCCAGACGACATTGAGCGAAGGCCATATAACCCTTACCATTACTTAAACTCAGTAATGGTAACGGTTTGATTGCCTTCCTCTGCGGTGTGGAGCTCGCGACGGTCCGTTACGCCTGTGTGTCCGCTGATAGGGCCGAAGGGGGAATGAGACCCTGGATAGTACATCATCTATACTGTAGTGTCTCTTTAATGAACTTACAGTATATGATGATATCCTGTCCAGGGCACAATACCAACATGTAACCGTGGGTTCCCAGCGTGTCAGCGTCCTGCAAGATAAAGGATTTGTTAATGTTGTACATAGACAAGTTAATGTCATTAAAAATGTAATCGCTGCCTATTGCTGAGCATCCATTGGTTCCTAATAGGGTACACAAATCAACTACTAAAAAGAAATAAATCTCCTGTTCAATAAAATGTTGCATCATGGGCTGGATCTGAGAGAGGGCCGCAAAGACCAACAGCAGCTCTCTCACCCGTTTCAGTGCCACAGGGCCTTGGCGACACCCTCCCTGCGCCAGGTGACATTACACACTCACCTTTGTGTCGTCGTCTCTGCCCTCGAAGAGAGGGGTCGTTCTTGTTTTATGGCTGGCGTGTCTCCATCTCTGGTCCACAGGCTCCTGGCAGCTCTCAAATGTGCCTCCCGGGCTCGGCACTTAAAAGGCCCCCGGCTCATTAGCATACCGCGATGACATCTGGGCTGGACCAAAGAGCCGGGGTTGAACCTCTCTTATCTGCTCCTAACCTGATTGCCTCCATCTGATGATTGCCCACACCCCTATTGGACCCGTGAGTCAGTAAAAATAAAAAAGTTTTTGTGAAGTAAAATGGGTTTCCATTCTCAAGTTCAATATCAGATTAACACCTGTAACATTTGGGTTTATGCTCCATATTGTGTTCTCCAATTTAATACTGTGATAAAATGTTAGCTGATGCCATGGTATCAGACTTTTATTGGATGTGTCACACAGACAGTGCATCACCTTTTGCTTAAAGGTGGACTAGATGCTAGAGCAGTTTCCCCGCTTTCATTTTTCTTTAATCCTTGTCAGTTTGTCTGCACTCTTTAATAGTAACTCAAAGCATTTAAATGCTGGTTTTCTTCCTGGGGGACCATACCCCCAAAACCCTCTAGCAGTAATGTTCAACTCCAGAGTTCAAACGCTCCAGGTCATCTCATAAATACAAACAATCAGTATTATCTGTGATGTGGAATACAGTGAATGTAAATACTTGAACAAGAGTAGAATTAAACTAAATACTTGTTTCCTCCCTAAAGAACAGAACAGGGATTACATTCAGTAGTTATGCCTTTCAGTTTATGGATGCTGTATGTAACCCATTCTTGGGGAGGGACAACATGAGGTGGGACTACACGGTTACCACAGTAACATACTCCCTAGTTTGGGTGGAGGACCTGGTTGGGGTGTGAGAGGCCCTGCTGTAGTCACAGATAAAGATAAGGTGGGACTATCTGGGTGGTTAGGTTTCCCTCCAACTCTTTATCTGCACGAGAAATGCTGCTTCTTTTTCTATGAACTTTGAATTGCTTTCAAAAGATAGCAAATTTTCTTTTTGGTCAAGTCAAAATGGGAGAGAGTTCTCATCTCTCATCTTTCACCCATAATGACGTGAATGTACTGTCACCATCAAGTGTATGTCCATTTATGATGATCTGGACTGTCAATTTGATAGCACCTAAAATCCCATCATATAGTTGACTGAGGTCTACAGTCTGAAACATTCTTGGTCATGTCTTGTACTTTATGCCAGGCCTTGAATTTCAGGCTTTGACTAATAATATGAGGTATGGGTGACGAGGGTAACAAGGACTCCAGAAAGTATTTTCACCACTCACATATGAAACCTGCATATACTATACAGTGTGGTGTAATAAGACTCAAAACAGTCTGCATGTCCACCTTATACTGTTTATGATAGAAATTATTAGATAGCCTGTTGGCTGATTAATGAAAACCATTCTCAGAAAAATGAAGTATTTAGAGTACCTTTACTCACGCTTTAAAGGAGCTTGTTTCAGTCTCACTGTGTGAGCACTGAGCAGTAACAGATCCTGCGTATTGGTAAATGTAAAATGTTTGTTATAGTTGTGCAGTATGCATTTAGGTGGGCATCAATGGCAGTTAATTTCTAAATTTGTGTGTTAATTCTTTTATGTTTATCTTCGAGGCCTTCGATAATGTCCAACAATATCCTGTGGCTGGTAGTATTAAACTATTAAAGTTATATAACAGTTACATCATTTTTTGTGGCATACTTAAGGTTAAGGATTTACATAGGCACACAAAAATGATTTTATAATTGTTTTGACCGTACAGTTCTGGCCGAGTACAGTCACCCTTCCATTTGATACAGATAATGTACAATATCTTCTGAAATAATTGGAAACACATATTCAACTATCGATTTACAATAGCACATGATCAAACAATTTTTTTTTTTTTAAAAAGGCCTTCTGTTTAGTGTTTGAAACCAAACCCTCAAAAAAAAACTTCTCAGACAATGTTCCATTCCCCCTGAACTTGATCATGAACAGGGAAATACATGGCCAAAACTAAGGTAAATGTTTAGAGCAGCAAGCTTCATAAATATTTGACAGCGACACGTTAAAGGTTTGGCCACATACTACTATTACTTCAGAATCTGAAATGACAGTGACTCTGAGGTTGAAGCACACACTCTGAAGGGTATTTTCAGTCAAAGGAACTACAGAACTAAACAACCACAGTCCATTTTGTACATTGTCACTCCGCTTCAGGGTGTCACAAATTACATAAAGATTAAACAATCAAGCCTCATCTGATAACTCTGCTGCTCTCTGCCTTCGATCTGCAACACACCGAGGGCTGCTGGGAGTTGAGTAACCATGACAAAGCCTCATCAACTCCTTCCTCGTTCATACAGATACACCCTCCCTGCAAGAAGTGGAGACGCTACATAATCTTACAACTCTGAGCACAACTGGCATGTTACAAAATGTACACAACTCACAGCACACAGGATGGGTGTTGATCAATGATCAATGAATAAAACAATGAGAATGGTAAAATTCACATGAATGTAATATTTTACTAGATTTTACTTTTACTTTACTAATACTAGAAGTAGTGGTATAAGTAGTAGTAGCAGTAGTAGTGGTGGTAGTAGTAGTAGTAGTAGTAGTAGTAGTGGTAGTAGTAGTAGTAGTAGTAGTAGTAGTGGTGGTAGTAATAGTACTAGTAGTAGTAGTAGTAGTAGCAGTAGTAGTGGTGGTAGTAATAGTACTAGTAGTAGTGGTAGTAGTAGTAGTAGTAGTAGTCGTGGTGGTAGTAATAGTACTAGAAGTAGTGGTATAAGTAGTAGTAGTAGCAGTAGCAGTAGCAGTAGCAGTAGTAGGAGTAGGAGTAGTAGTAGTAGTAGTAGTAGTACTAGTGGTGGTAGTAGTAGTAGTAGTGGTGGTAGTAATAGTACTAGCAGTAGTAGTGGTAGTAGTAGTAGTAGTAGTCGTGGTGGTAGTAATAGTACTAGAAGTAGTGGTATAAGTAGTAGTAGTAGCAGTAGTAGTGGTGGTAGTAGTAGTAGTAGTAGTAGTAGTAGTAGTAGTAGTAGTGGTGGTAGTAATAGTACTAGTAGTAGTGGTAGTACTAGTAGTAGTAGTGGTGGTAGTAATAGTACTAGTAGTAGTGGTAGTAGTAGTAGTAGTAGTAGTAGTGGTGGTAGTAGTAATAGTACTAGTAGTAGTAGTAGTAGTAGTAGTACTAGTGGTGGTAGTAATAGTACTAGTAGTAGTGGTAGTAGTAGTAGTAGTAGTAGTAATAGTAGTAGTAGTAGTAGTAGTAGTAGTAGTAGTGGTGGTAGTAATAGTACTAGTAGTAGTGGTAGTAGTAGTAGTAGTGGTGGTAGTAGTAGTACTAGTAGTAGTGGTAGTAGTGGTGGTGGTAGTAATAGTGGTAGTAGTTATAGTAGTGGTGATGGTAGTACTGGTAGTAGTAGTTATAATAGTGGTGGTGGTAGTATTAGTAGTACTGGTAGTAGTAGTTGTAATAGTGGTGGTGGTAGTACTAGTAGTACTGGTAGTAGT
>CABFOQ010031118.1:0-14625 GCA_900660455.1 Gephyroberyx darwinii
GGATGCCATCTGGTCCTGGAGCCTTGCGGGGGTTGACCTTCTTGAAGGATCTGCTCACGTCTGCTACGGATAGCATTAGTGAGCCGCTGTCCTGGTCTTCAGGTAACCTCACAGCAGGGAAGGTGTTGCTTGCCTCAAAACGAGCGTAGAAGTTGTTGAGCTCGTCTGGCAGCGAGGCAGAGGGCTGAACAGCACCATTTCCTCTCCCTTTGTAGTCTGTCAAAGACCTCAGTCCACTCCACATCCGTCTGGGGTCAGAGCCTTTGTAGTAGGATTCCAGTTTGTCCTTGTAGTTCCGCTTGGCTGCTCTGATGGCCTTGCGGAGGACATACCTGGACTTCCTGTAAGTGTCCAGGTCCCCGGAGGAGAAGGCGGCGGATCGAGCCCTGAGTTTGGCCCTGACGTCGCCATTGAACCAGGGCTTCTGGTTGGGGAATGCGCGGTAGCTTCTGGAGGGGACTACCTAATTCTGATGTTCCACAGTGTCACACATCACCGTTTTCACCCGGATATCTTCCTTTTGGTGCAGTGTATTGTTATGACTTAGATGAAGATCAAACCATATTTTAGGACCCATTTATACAGGAATGCAGGTAATTCAAAAGGGTTCACAAACCTTTTCTCGCAAACTTTATCTGCATCTATTTAGTGTCTGTCACAATGATGCAAAATTAATTTGACAAGATCTTCAAATTGAAAACTTTATTGGCACAATATTCAAAACATCAGATGGATAGATCGCATAGTTTTATACTTGATGGTGTCATCTTGAATGTATAACAGAGCCTGTCCTGGCAAAAAAACGTCCACCAATAGATAATTCTAATTAGGTAAGCAACCAGGTGGTATTGGCTGAAACCCAGAACAAGAGAAATTCGGTATCAATCAGGTAGACTGCCTATCAGAAACAATTATCTCTTCGTACTGAATATTTTCTAGCAATATTTAGCCGGCCAAAACATAATGATAACATTGATGTATTGATTATCTCTATCGTGTAAATGGAAGGAACAACTGGCTGTAACAACATTGGGTTGAACAAATTACTTACTCCACGGTCACCTGCCCTCTTGGTCCTACTTGTTTCAATCGTCTTTTCTAGTTTAAAATGGTTTTCAAAACACCTGGATCCAAATGTGAACTGTGAACTCAGAGCATCATAGTCACTGTGCTACTAGCCTGCCGTTTGTTCTCCACCAGCCTGGGTGTCATCCTCCCACTGCCACATTTGTTCTGCAGACCACTGTAAAATGTGTAATCGTCCATAACGTTTTCCACTGTGTAGTTTTGGGATGCCAATTACTAATTTTGTCTAGATGAGCGAAATGAACAAGGAAGTGTTTTGTAGTGAATTGTATTCTAAGTTTTTATAGCCACGCCCACTAGGGGGTGGAGATTAGAAATCAAAACCTAAGAAGGCCGTAGTTCTCTTCATTCTCTGAAGTCTGCCGTTGACAAGTGTTCCTTTAACCAAAATCAGTTTGAGTCATAAAAGCCCTTGTGAAACTCTTTTGTAGTTGTGAATAAAGATATGTGTGTCATTTCAGAAATAGCAAAAAGTATTTTCTGCCATCAAGGATGTTCTGAAAGTGCTGGTCAGGCTCTGAAAGCTATGCTTAGCAGGTGAAGCTTATTAGTCATTTTGGGCATGTAAGGGAACAGGCAGATGGTGGGGAAAACCGAACAAGTCTTTGTTAAATGCATAATATAATACAGTTTGAATGTTGCACAATATTGGGAGGCCATAATACTTGGCATTTCTTTGGGTTCAAACCAATTGAGAAAAGAGAGTCAGTGAGCCTGGTTAAAAATCGGTTGAGTTGTCCATCCACTTTCATTAATCAGCTTCCCTAACAGCCAGGGCTAAGGTAGCATGCCCAAACCTAATACATTCCATGCCTTTTAACAATAAACTACTGTAGTTGCTCCATCTGCTAGTAACTAGATATTCGCCAAGAAAAATAGTTTCAGATGAACCACCGCAATTAGACAGATTCAGCTATATGAGCCAGTGCCGGAGTCAGCTGCAATGCAAGGTGAGGGAGTGGGTAGAGGTTTCGTGGTTTGAATGCGCAAGCTGAACACTGTTAGAGGACAGATTTCACTAGACTTGACTGCCAAAGGGCCTTTTGTAAGTATTTTTAGTATTCTCATCAAGTGAGAGAGAGACAGTGTAAGCAGGAGAGCGTGAATGTGTGAATGTGTTAGAGTGAAACTGTGAGAAAGGGAAAATTACACCCCAAAAGAACTTGGCATTGTATAGAGAGACATTTAAATAAAATAGTGCATACTTGTAAATTTTAAAGTTGCTTGAGTTGCACACGCCTTGTGATGCTTGTGATGTCTTCATGTGGTGATTGATGTTATCCTGCCTATAATTGCAAAGGCTCTCTGAGCCACTGCTCGTTTTACCCCTCTGCCTGTGTGTCTCTTACTAAAGAAAATGATGGGGCGATAAACAAAACTGTTATTTATGTGTTTTTCAACTTGCCTTATTCCACTTTACAGCCAGCTTTATAGAGCCAACATCTCTATAGTAATCACTGATATATTGACCAACGGCTGAGTGAACATTTCGGGATTCCAGCCAGAGACACCTCCAATATTTCCTGATTAGTAAAATTGTAATAAACTTTTCTGCTTTTCCCTGACATTGTGAATCAGCCTTGAAGAAAATAGCCGGAAACCTTTGATGGATCACTTCACCAATCAAATTGTTAAAGTATTACCTGAGCCTAATGGAGTCTAATGGAGTAAATACACAGCATCTCACCTTGTTGAGATCAATTACTAGGCTGAACAACACAGCATTAGCTGGGTGAACTAACGCCTCTGTCCTTTTTTTTTTTTGAGGTTTTATTGAAAAAAAGTTGGTGGAGATGCTCAGGAACTCAGCAAGGAAGCTGCGCCTCCACGATAAACGTCTGGGGGAAACACTATAGTATACAAAGTTCTTAACCTCTGAATGAAACTAAGTGATCAAAACCTGTTGTGTTGTTTAGTGGTTTTTCTACCATACCATGGATTCTGGGACTGGGCTTATATTAATCTGATGATTGAGCCTGTATGTTGTTACAGTATTATCCCTTTCTGTCATCTTTACAGTTACTTGGCTGACCAGTGCTGGGATGGTGGCTGCATCTACCTGATAATGCTGCGGCGAATCAAGCGAAAGGCTCCTCTCCCTCCGTGTAATGGCAATGGCAGTGCTGACATTTCCATTAGCGGTGGGATCGGCAGCCATGCAGAAGAGCAGTGTGGCGGTGCCACCTCGGAGCCGCCTGGCAGCCCACTGCAAAACAGCAAACGGACACGCAAATTCGGCGTCATATCCCGGTCGTCCCTCAACCGGGACAGCAAGGATAGCAAAGACAGTAGGGACTCTGAACTTCAGAGTGGTTACCTCGGGTGCGGCTCGTCTGTTTCCATGGATGTAGAGGTAATTCCTCCAGAAGAGGACGCTAGCTGCAACCTTTCAATAGATACACCCACAGAGGAGAGGCAAGCAGCAGACACCTTACCTCACTTGAAAAGGTTTCCCCATCTCCCACAAAATGGGGGGACTGCTACCTTGCCTACGTGGTCTCATAGTAGGCTATCAGAATGCAAAATGGATTCAATCAGCAGCGAGCCATCGAGCCAGGTAAGACACAGTACATGCAGAGTTCAAACTGGCAGATCCAGAGAATGTACCAAAAGAGGTTAAATATACTGGCATGGAAATTAATACCATGTCCAAGAAGCTAATGTTTCCGGATGAATAAAAACAGTGTTGAGGTAAACTGTTAATCTGACTTCATTGCTGACAGAATCCAGTGACTGAATTCACTTCAACAAGTTCTTTAAAAATGTCTCACTGTTTGCCAGCCCATAGGTGATGTTATTTTTGATGTGCCAAGTGTTGGTGGAGCCTCCGGTAGCCATGCCCACTAAAAGACAAAGAAAAGTTTGGTGAATCCAGATTTCCACCAAGCGATAAAATAATTGATTAAATAAATGTTATACTGAACCCAGGCCCCTACTTCATTCATGGACCATTTGGAATGCTAACGCCATTTAATTGTTGTATATCCACTTGAAGAGGACAGGGAGATATTTATATATTTTCTTAAAGGCCAAATATTTAGGAAAAGTTAAGGAAGGATGAGTATATTGTATCGAATTTTATTTTCAAATCCCAATGCTCAGTGACTTGGGCATTTAGCCTTTCTAGCGTTCCCATGGTGGTTGTTAAAGTTTCATCTCATGCTCTTCCATTGGACTGCATGCCTCTGAATCAGTTTAGTGTAAATATCCTTAGATTTATAAAATTTTTGTTAGCAAGTTGAAGATGCTGCTTATCTTATGCATCTTTATTTATTACATTGATATCTTTATCCTGCTCTGTTTTTTGTTGGGCAAGCTTATGCTTTTCTGTAGTGCATAAAACCCAAATGTGATTTTGGGTCAATGTGACTAAATTGACAGCATGTACAACATTTATAATTTTCCCCTTTCAGCGGGCATCACACGTCCCTATTTCAGGGAATAAAATCATCTTTGAACATTGCTTTATGTCAAATAGTAGGCTATAGTACAAATTGGGCTCTTTCCCTATTGTGGAAACTAGTAGTTGTACTGACTGATACTACTCCATAAGGCTATTCAGTGACAAAGAAGAGAAGAGACAGTATTCCATCCCTTTGAGAAGAGGTGTTGGTGGCGTTGAAGGAAAAGTGTGAATTGCAGCAATGTCAAATCAATTCTTGTCTTTTCTAGCGTAGCCTTGTTTTGAAACTGCTTCTGGAGGACAACCCAAACACCCCCCACTTTTATTTGTCCTTTAAACACAATGGCTACACCCATGAATACATATCATGCATTTCCCTGGAAGATGAGTATCCTTTTGTTAATCATAAGAGGCTTAAAACCCCCTCAGGGTGATGCCCTTCCACAGTCCAGACCTGTCAGCAGCTACTGTTGAATGTTATTTTTTCTTTTGTCCTTCACCTTGCCACGATTGGTTGGAGCAACAGTTGGCAGTGTGTCTATTCCACACAAGCTTCAGCTTGTCCTGCCTGGAACATTGTCTCATCAGATTCACAAGCTTACTCACATTAGGCTTAGGTTGCTTATGGTGTAAGGATCAAACTTAATGTTAAATGTGCAATATGTGATGTTTGTACTGCCACATAGCACAAAATGACCATAATATCGTGACGATGGCATCACTTGCATATTCCCTCAAGCCCTTGTGGGAATTGTTGTGAACTGTGTTACAGTTGTTGTGCTCCTTCTATTAATGTTCAAGTTTATTGGGGTCACTGATTAGTGTTGTTTAGTTTATTGCCTCCCTGGGTAGTTAGTTAAATGTTAGTTATATGTGCTATACCGAGTACCATAGCTGAGTTGTCAGTCACCACGATAGAGGACCCTGGGTTTTTATAATGGTTCGGGGGCTTTTGATTATTGCCTGTTCTGTAGTCTTGTTCAAGACTAATGTAAGTGCAAGTACTTCAATAAATGCCAATCTAAGTTCCAGCTGAGTCTTCATTTCGCTCCAATTTATTTGTGTGGGTTTGATAGGGTTGATGATCAGTACCAATGACTGATTACTTGGCCAGGTGCTTCTGGCTTTCAAAAGTCACTTTCTGGCCCGTACCCCTTTTCTGGTACAACAAAATGTGGACAATATTAATAGCCGAATATTGACATTATGAGCATGACACAAAATAGAGCATCATTATTGCTGCTTAATCAAATGATCAGCAATGTTTTGACTTAGTTGAAGTGCAGCAAAGATCCTGATTACCTTCTGTTTTGTTCTGCTCTCAGTTGTCTGCTCTTTTACCTCATACATTTCCCTCTCTATAAGCCTCCATATTACCTTTTCTGCAAATAGATGATGGTGACTGAGGGAGGAAGGAACAAGGCTGGCCTATTAAAGCTGGGCCAAAGCTTCCCCAGCCTCTTGTTTTAATTTAACACTTCTGATGTGGCTTGATTTGCATCAGAAAGGAGTCTTGCTCTCCCTCTTCTATTCAGGAAAGAGCTTTTGTGGGCAGAGGAGAGAGCATGTTCAGCGGCATTGTGTATATAAGCCCAGCATTATTTTGACCAACCAGAGGGGAAGACGATTTGTGCAGGTTTTCCATATGCTGGTAGCCCTCATATTTCCTTTCTGTAATTACATCAATGTATATGCATATTATATGCAATGTCTGCATACTCAGTGCAATGTTTCCAGCAGGAAACGGGCCAGAAAGTGAGTTTTGAAAGCCAGAAGCACCTGGCCAAGTAATCATTGCTACTGATCATCAACCCTCATCTATATGTTGCCTCAGGAGCTAGAGGCGTGGATGTGGTTGGGGTTGTGGATGGAGCTTGTGTTGTTTTGTTTTTATCAGCCATTTCTGCTTACAATGAAAGGTAAACGCACATTTAGATATTTTTTTTTTTATATAGCTGACGCAATCAGATATAACATATGGGTTAAGTTACCTCGGCGTGCTCCCACAGTGTATTTCAATTATTTTTAGATTCAACTTCATGAAATTTTCACTTAATTACTTATTGAAGAGCAAGAAAAGGCATATTATGGATAGATGAATTATTTTAAATAACCAAATTTAACAGTGTAACTATTTAATCTGTCTATGTGGACATTGTACTAATGGCAATAAACTAAACAAATATCACCAGAAGACTTTTGTGAGAGAGAGGGTTTACAATTGAATCAAAATGTAATATTTTGTGTGAAGAAGGCAAAGTGGTTAATTATTCTAGAACAAAGATTAATCAATATAAACTGCAGAAACCCCCCCCCAAAAGGCTTAAAAGACAGACGGTATTTCACTGATTTCACAGAGGCTGCATTGTACTATGTTGTTTGGTTTGCTGGTGAAATACTCCCAGACTTTTGAAAGTCTGTGAGAAGTTGTGTGAAAAGTTTCTCAGTTTCTTCTTTGTCTTCTTGGTGCATGTAGACTAAAACTTGTGGATTTTGTCAACAAAACATTTCAGCCCTAGTGACCATAATGGCAACAGGGCATATTGCTTGGCAGCACAGTGCCGGCAAGGAAGTCAAGGCATCTGTCAGCCATCTTTGTTTTCATTACATTGGAGAATGTTTCGTGATTTCTGATGTGCTTGTATGAGATTGGAATGCGGCCTGGCGCCTCATCTCATGTGCCACAAGGACCCCTCCACCAAGTGGAGTTTGTTTTGTTGTTGCTCAAAACACAAATATTTCGGACTCTGCAAAGTTCCTCTTTTTCCCTCTTTTGGCCATGATTTACTTGCACACGAACCTTCAGTCTGCACGCCTTTTATAGTGCGTTTACCTATGCAAATCAACTTAAACAGGCACACACATCCAGTTTACCAACACTTAGCATTCATCATCTGATACACCTGGGGTATGCGCAAATCAAGGTTTTTCACATGTTTCGTGAATCCCACATGTACGCACATAAATGCAAAGAATTTAAGAAAAGTTTTGTGAATGAGGCCCATTGTCTTATTTTGGCCCAGCTTTAGCTCTTGGATGGATGACCTGGCTGTTCTGTTCAAGAATTCTCTGGTATCCCTCAAAATTCATGATTCCCTTGATGAGTCATACAGGTCCAGAGGAAGAAAATTGTGATTGTGACCAAACAATTTTTTTTCGGGTTCAAAATCCCATAATGCATGCAACAAAATAAGTTGCAAAATAAGTTATGTTAGTATGCAAGGTTTATCTCAACATCAGAACATTTGATATGTTCCTTTTTTAAATTTAGTCAATGGATGCATTTTAAAAAGAAATGGTCATCATCAAATCATGCTGTCAAACTAAAAACAATTCTAATCAAGTATGCAGAGTTTGTTAGATGATTACTAGGGTGTTACTGTCGATGATTACTAGTGTGTTACTAGGTGGTTATTAGGTGCTTACTAGTGATTGCTCAGGAGTTACTAGGTGGTTTATAGTTGATTAACAGTGGTTGCTAAGGTGTGACTAGGTGGTTGCAAGGGTGTTACTTAGTGGTCAATAGGTGATTACTAGTGATTGCCAGGGTCTCACTAGGTGGTGGCTAGGATTTTACTAGTGGTTGCTAAGGTATTAATTATATGGTTGCGAGATGCTTTCTAGTGGTTGTTTGGGTGTTACTATGTGGTGTGTAGGTTATTAACAGTGATTACTAAGGTGTACTAGGTGGTTGCTAGGGTGTTTCAATGTGGTTTCTAGGGTGTTACTAGGTGGTTATCAGTGTGTACTAGGTGGTTGCTAGGATGTACTAGCAAGAAGGACGTTCACATAACACAGTTGCCTCATGCATGCCCTCTTCTTCATCAGATATTAAAACTGTTAAGCATTGTGAATTATGGTAGTGTAGTGATTATACTGATTGATAGAGTAATTGCTTTACTAAATAAAATAAATCTGATGAGTGCTGATGGCTGTGATGCCTCATAATGGCTCCAGTGCAACATACTGGAACTACAAGAAACGGCCACAAAATGTGATCTAATGGTCAGACTCTGGATTTCTGAAGTTGATATATGACACAATACTGTCATAATCTAAAATGAAGTTGAATTACAGCTAGTTGCTGAGTGTTTGTCAGAGTGTTTGTATAGTATTACAATTAATGATTAAATGCATAAAGGCTGTAGCTGTGACAAGAAACAGTGATATTGATGATTTATAAAGTTTGTCACCCAGTTGTAGGTTGCCATATCACATTTTAACTCTAAATGGTGATTGGTGATTCATTTTTCATCTTCATAATGTGACCTTTTTGTATCACAACACAGTGTGATATTATATTGTTAAATGTGTATTAAATGTCTCTGCTCTTTTCTAGCCCAGAGAGGGGAGCCGCATCTGGAAGATGCACATGGTGAAGGGCCAGGAGGGCCTGGGCCTCCAGATCACCGGGGGCCGGGGCTCCAAGCGCTCCCCCCATGGTATCATCATAGCCCATATTGAGGAAGGGGGCTCCACCCAGAGGTACAAATAGAATTAAAGGAAAAGAATATGATACCGGTGGTGAGATGAGCATTTACCCTGGCCTCCAGTCATCACACAGTAAAGCTGCTAACATTTACAGCAGCTTTGGCAGCAACATAAAAAAAACAAAATGCACACAAATGCATGCGTATGCACTGTCTCTCTCACACTTATTTGTAGTGCCACTGTGCAAAAGCAACCAGAGTGTGCATGTGGTTATCTCTGCATGCACACTATGGAGGATCAAAACAAAACTTTTAGCAAAACAACATGTTTTTATTATATAAACAAACAATACATAAATTGTTAAACAGTAAATATTAAACTAGAAAAGAACATTTTGTGATTATTGCCTGTTTGAAGTGAAATCAACATAATGGAAATGTTTTAAAACAATTCTGATGTCTCTAGTAGTAGTGGATCAACAGTTGGAAGTTGATTCTCAGTAGAATGTTCAGAACTCTATGTGTTATCAAAGTGATCTAATTTATAAAATGTGTTAAAATGGCATTTGTGAAACAACATTGATGTCTCAAGGTTGAAACTTTAACCTGGATAGAATGTTGACAATGTTAAGCTCTTTAAATGGCAGAAACATGATGTTAATCATGTAAGTATGTTCACGATGCTATGACCTGAAGAGAATGGTCAGTAATGAAGTTACACACACAAACACACTCACACTCTCTCTTTCTCTATTCTGGCAATGTTGTTGTATTGTTATATTGATGTTAGGTTAATGCTAGGCTGATAGTAGGGAGGTATTCGTAAGATGTTACGCAGGCATTAGGTGGATAGCAGGGTTAAAGTTGGGTTGAGTTTCTTCCAGTGTAGTGATTGGTTGGAAGGAAAACCTGCATACTCTTGGCTCTCCATGGCACATGATTGGACATCACTGATATAGATGAGGGACATCTCATGGTCACATAATTGATTTTGCTTAAGCCATTTTTTAATACTTGCAGTGAAGCTTGCCAAGGTACTGCACAATGTAATTTGGTTGCCTTATATTGAATGGAATAGTCCCCTCTAATGAATGTTTCCTTGTATTGTGCAGAAGGGACAGCACAAACTGGTAGGGGGTTCTAAGGGGTGGTGAATAGTTCAGCAGGCAGTGAATAGTCATACGTTTTATCTGCTGTGTGTGCGTATGTGTATAAAAGTGTGTTATGTGTGTTTCAGGGATGGTCGTCTTCGTGCTGGTGATGAGCTGCTGATGATTAATGGTCAGTCTCTGGTGGGTCTCTCTCACCAGGAGGCTGTGGTCATTCTCCGCTCTACTGCCGGCCTCGTCCAGCTAGTGGTTGCCAGCAGGGTGAGCGAGCACACACGCACGCACGCACGCACGCACGCACACACACACACACACAAACTCACACACAAACTAACAAGCGTATCCCTCAGTTTCCTGGGTTATTTGTGGCAGGCTCAGGCAAGCAGTCAGCAGTATGCTACGGTGTTTTTTGGGAATGTATTTGAGATGGGCCTGTCTGATAATGTGGCAATTCTAAACACCCAGTCTCGCGTAGGTGTTTCCCAGGAAATATCCTCTGGTGCACAGAAAGTTTACCTTTCCGTTTTTTTTTTTGAATAAATGGAGAAAGAACTGAGTAGTTGGCATGAGCAGCGATAGCCACCATCACTGAACAGACAAAGAAAAGAGCACCACCTAGAGAAACGCAAACTTCATCAACGGAAAATCCAAGGATAAAGACATACTAGTACTGGTTACACTGTTTGATTGACAAGTGATCTCTGGGAAGTGCAGTGCAAAAACAGAACTCCACAATACTCCCCCCAGTATTTAAAGTAAAACATACACAATATATACAAGCAATGAAATAACAAATACATGAGCAACATAACATCAACAAGATATAATTTACATAATAAATTGCAAACAAAAGCACAGCAAGCATATAAGTCCATATATAAGTCCATGCAAGGATAAACCATGAACAAATCTTGTGGTCAGAGGTCACTAGTACATGGTCTTCACCACCAGTCCAGCTAGATTACGCTGCAGCCTCCTGAAGAAGACAATAGCCTGATGCTGGTGTGGATCCGTGCGGAACGTACCAATTCATTCCTGTCTGGAAAAGTTTCCTGGACTCTAACAAGTAACCAGGAGCTGCAAGGAGCTGTAGAGCCTGCAGTTAACTGCAGTGTCCAGGAAAAAGACTCAACCTCTCATTGGTCCACCTCTGCCACTCCTGTAGCAATGGTAAGTACACTTGTATGTATTGTTTCCGAAACAAATCTGAGAGATGCTGCATCTGTTTCCATCATCTTTTGAAGTACAGGTCTGTGCTTTCCTTTTTCACTCTGGACGTTTGTGGTACAATTTAATTTTGGAATATTTCCCACTGACTGAAACAAAAGATGGATTTTCTGCTCCAGAAAAGATCAGCTGGGGACAAAGTCTGTCCTTCTATTGCAGCTCTAAGATTTTGCATTTCCTGCTCCACTTTGGTTGGTGTAGTCCCTTCAGCATTGGAGTTTGCAGCTAATAACTGCCCTTTTCTCTGACTCAACTCCAATACAGCCTTTTTGAGATTATTTCTCAACCTTTTCCAGTCAGAAAAGTGCAACAACTGCATTTGTCATAAGACATCTTTTTGCCGCTCGATCATTAGCAGCAATGTCGCAATCCAAGCTATATGCTGGCCATTCTCCTCTGGTTTCCATAGAAACATTGGGCCCTCAATCCTCTGTCTGATATCTCATGTTCTTCTTTCTGATGTACCCTGTCAGTCCAGATCAGTGACTTATCTAGTTGGAGCTGCAGCTCTGATCAAAGCATTCTGCCAACTGTAACAGCAAGGACAACAGCTGTGAGTTCCAGATGGGTTGTGGTTACTTGCTTCAAGAGTCACTCTGGCTTTGAAAGATGAAAGCATGAAAGAGACATCAACACTGTTCTGTAATTTCACATCCTAAGATAAGTAATGGGACCATATCTGCTTTCACTGGCATCAGAAAAGTGCTGTAACTGGGCATTCATGGGCTGTCCAAAATCATATGGCTTCAGACACCTGTGAACCTTGAATGCTGACACTTTTTCAAGACCAGGCAGCCACTTGCTCTACTGCTGTTGAAAAGATTGGAGTATTGGATCACATCCCAAGCATACGTTTTCCTACACAGTGAGGCTGTGACAATTGTACCTCTGTACCTCTTCTAATTTCTTGACATCTCCTCTTTGTCATCCAGAGTCCTATCATTAAAACCATGATTATACTGATTACTCAGCAATTCCTCCATTTTGTCGAGGGAGATCCTGTTAACAATAGCAGTAGGGTTGTGTAGCTGTTTGACATTAATTTGGGGTGCCAGTCAGGGCAAGGCCTGACAAAGGGGGACTGAAGGTTAGTCTCAGGCTACGTTCATACTACAGCTTTTAGATTTTAGATTAAAATTTAGAACATTTTTTAAAATTTAGATTTTATTCCCTCAAAAACAAATCAGATTATTTCAAATCAATGTGAACAGCAAAAAGCAGCATGGAGTTCCATTTTTTCAGATCTGATCCAAACCACATTGATATATGGTACTAAATTTAATTCTCAGGCATGCGACTTGTATTTGAATGTTCAAATCGGATTTTTTTCAGCGTTGCCATGGTTATTAGTCAAGTTTACATCATGAATTTGAGACAGTTGTCATTCATTCACGCTGGCAGTAGAACTTTGTGCAGGATAGACACAACTGTTCTTTCTTGCCTGTATAATTGATGATGAAGTCGTCTGCAATTTGCACTCAAATACATCGAGATCTAATAAATACAGCACCATTCTGCTAGCTTGACCAAAGTAGTACAGGCAAAATGACGGATGTGTTTTGTTATTGTAAATCTGCACTTGTCTTTTTGAAATTAAGTTTGTGAACCCTTACCTGCATTCCTGCATAAATGGCTCCTAAAATCTCCATGTGTTAGATCTTCATCTAACACAACATGATTTACCAAATAACACAAAAGATTTACGTTTACATGTTTTTTGTTCAAACATTAACAGCCTAAGCTGGAAAAGGTATGTGAAGTCAGGTGATCCAATCAATGACATGACATTCAGGTGTGGGTTAGAGGTGTCCTGTCACAAAAAAGTTTAGTTAACAACAGATGTGTGGAATAAGTGGAATATGACCTGGTCAAAACCAATTTCAGAGGACCCCTGGAGAAGATTTGTTGAGGTCCATTAGGCTGGAAAAAGGCTACAAATGCATTTCCAAAGACTTGGATCTCCATCAGTCTTCAGTCAGTCAGATTGTATAGAAATGGAGAAAATTCAGTGCTATTGCTACTCTCCCTAGGACTTGGCATGCAACAAAGATCACAGTAAGAGCACGCTGCTTAATAGTCAAGGAGATGACAAAGAACCCTGAGGTAACAGCGAAGGATCTGCAGGTATGTCTTGAACTTTCTAACATCTGTGTCCACAAGTCCACAATGAGAAAAACACTAAACAAGAGAGGTATTCATTGGAGGATACCAAGGAGGAAACTGGAAACTGCTCTTCACAAAAACCATTGCTGCCTGTCTCAAGTTTGCCAAGGACCACCTGGATGTTCTACAAAGCTACTGGAACAATGTTCTGTGTACAGAGGAGACAACATTCTAACTTTTTGGCAAAAGGGCACAACACTATGTTTGGAGGAGAAAAAACACTGGATACCAAAATCAAAACCTCATTCCAACCATGAAGCATGGTGGAGAGAGCATCACAGTTTGGGGCAGCTTTGCTGCCTCAGGACCTGGATGGCTTGCAATCATCGAGGGAACAATTCATTCCAAATTTTATCAGGAAATACTACAGAAGAATATCTGGGTAATGGTCTGTGATCTGAAGCTCAAGAGAGGTCAGGTCACGCGGCATGAAAATGAACCCAAACGCAAAAGCAAATCTTCCATTTTGGAATGCCAAGTCAGAGTCCTGACCTTAACCCTTTTGAAATGTTGTGGCATGACCTGAAACAAGCAATCTGTTCATACAAGACAATCCAAAGACAGACATCTCGGAGTGGATGTCGATGCACCACCTGAAGCTCAACCTGGACAAGACTGAGCTGGTGTTCCTCCTCGGGAAAGGGCTGAGACCTGGCCATCACCATTGACAATGCTGTGGTGATGTCAACTCGGACTGCGAGGAATCTCGGTGTGACCCTGGATGACCAACTGTCGTTCTCAGCAAACATCGCATCAGTGACATGCTCCTGCAGATTCCTCCTCTACAACATCAGGAGGATTTGCCCCTTCTTCACTGACAAGGCAGCGCAGGTGCTCATCCAGGCTCTTGTCATCTCCCGCCTGGACTACTGCAACTCCCTCCTTGCTGGTGCTCCGGCGTCGGCCATCAGACCTCTGGAGCTTGTTCAGAAAGCTGCAGCTCATCTGGTGTTCAATTGCCCCAAGTTCTCCCACACAACTACCCTTCTCCGTTCTCTACACTGGCTCCCTGTAGCAGCTCGCATCCAGTTCAAGACCCTGGTGCTAGCCTATAGGGCAGTGAAAGGAACAGCTCCTTCTTACCTCCAGGCTATGGACAAGCCTTACACCCCCGCCTGACCACTTCGCTCTGCTGCCTCGAGGCGACTGGTTGCCCCATCGCTCAGAGGCCCCTGCGGTCGATCTACGCGGTCACGGCTTTTCTCTG
>CABFOQ010031120.1:0-18585 GCA_900660455.1 Gephyroberyx darwinii
TGCAAGGGTGTTAAGAAGGAGATTAGGCTGCTGCACATCACGCCAAATGGGACGGGGGCACGGCCAGATGCACGTGCTACAATGTCATGCAAACGCATACATACACAGAGTCCCTTGTTGTATTGAGCACACACAGACAGACACACACACACACACACACACACACACACACACACACACACACACACAATCGAATGGGTGAACGTGGCGGTGCTGAGTGATAGAGAGCCCAGCAGTTTGAGTGCAGAGAGAAGAGAAAGAACATGTTGAGAGACCATGTTTTCTGTCTGTCTGACACGGAGGTTTGAAAGGAACATGACGTCATCAGCTAGACCGAGGACAACAGAAAGGAATGAAAACGATCGGTGCAGGAAGGCCCTTGTCCGCCTGACGAACGATCCATTTTATTGTCTGTTTTTCGTGGCGCGACCCCTTGGGTTTTTCTATATTGTACAGAGTGAATCATGAAATAGTATATGCCTTTCTTTCAGACCCGCTGTCAACCAATTCAGGGCGACATCCCAAGGAGGAATTGGAATTTTAGGTATTACTGAAAATGAACCGAGTCCAGCCAATTTCTCCCACAGCACGATCTCTCAATGTCAAGACAAAAGAAATCGTCGAGAATAGAATCTACCTTTTTGGTGATAGACATCATTTTACATATGAAAATTTGATTTCTTCAATTTTTTGGGGGCTATTTTTACAGTTTGCAATAATCCTCTGCGTCTCATAGCTATTTCTGTATTCCACAGTGGCCGCCCTTAAAAAAAAAAAATGTGTATCGTGCTAAGAAAGCTTTGATATCCTGCCTGCAAACAATGGAAATTTGGAAGTCCTTAGTACACATAATCAAAGGGAATCTGCTTAGTGCAATGATGGCACACACGCAAGCAGACAAATATGTGCTCACACACACACATACACACACACAGGCATTTTGTGACTCCCCGGCTTACAAGATGATTGCTGGAATATTATTGGAAACAAAGCTAACTAAAAACTTTTGTGACTGATATGTTTAGCAGTTGTATGTCTTAAGTAATGAGCAATAAACATCAGGTATCCTTTTTTTTTTTTTTTTTACAAACTAGACGTACAGCATTTTGTAATAAAAACCTCTGTCCCCAGACTAGCGCTTGACAGAGAGGACAACATTCTTTCGATTCTTTCACCCTGAACGAAAGTTCAAATCGTAATGCCACGCCGTACCGTGGAGAGGGAAGGGATTTGTCTTATAGATGTGACATTATCTTAATCCACTGTCCAGATCCCACTGCAGAGAGAAGATGTCAGTTTCATTCTTGCCATGTTCTTATGCTTTATCACATGCGCTGTGTCATCTTGCTATTTCCCGTAACATCCAGTCAAATATTAAAACACCGCCTGAAAAACTGTATGTGAACTGTATGTGCGTCAACTGTATTTGTTGCATCATGTTGGGAGCTCCACAAAAAGTTGAAAGATCTCTACTATTTTGAAGTCCTTTTTTTAAATGCTGATTTATATGAAACTGCAGATATGATAACGGCTGCTGTAATATACTTGCGAGTGAGTTCAGACCGAAGACGTTACATAACCGACGTGCATTAAGCGAGTGCCCAGGTACCAGCATCCTTTATATCCACACCCCAGAGCCTGAACCCTCCACGACCATTAGCAAGGTCAATTTTCCCTTCAGTGATAAATGAATGAATGAGATCTTTATTGCCTCCCATTACATCAGACCCCAAGAGAGCAACAAATAAGTTGATGCAGCAATTCTGTTTCAACCTTTATTTATCCAGGGAAGACTGAGTGGATATTCTAGGCTAGGCTCTTTTTTTTTTTTTTTTTTCAGTTGCGTCCTCACACAGTTACACGCATTCATTACTGAATCCCATGACTGGCTAGAAAAATGCGGCAGGGGAAATTCAGCGAAATAATTCTTTCGTCTCCCTCAATGACTATCGATGTGCCCTTGAGCAAAGCCAGCCACCCCCCAAATCCTCTAGTGGAGCTGCTCAGTGTCCAACAATAGAAGGCTGGTTGTACTGGTCAGCTCCCAGTGACTAACAGTACCACCTAACTATTTTTTGAAGTAATTTTTCTTAGTTTCACTACTCATACAGTCATTGCTCTTAGGGCAGAGTGGACTGTGGTCGTACTGGGCAGCTCCCATCAGCCAACAATAGAAGACTGGTTGTACTGGGCAGCTTCCATCAACCAACAATAGAAGACTGGTTGTACTTGGCCAACAATAGAAGACTAGTTGTACTGGGTAGTTTCCAGGCGTGAATGTTTGACTGTGAAGCCGGGTGGTGCTGAAAAAGTCAGCAAAAGTGTAAGGGAAATTACTCCAGCATGACATCTTACATGTTGAGAGTTGGCTAAAATGTTTTTCTCTTCCCCCTCCATCAGCTAAAAATAATGAGTGACAATCACCACCGCCATCAATCTTCGATGTCTGCATTGTGACAAGAGGAAATTGGTTACAGCATAAATTTGTTTAGTGGCTCCGCTTTAATGAGTTTACAACATCTAAAAAAAAAAAAAATCTTAAACTTTGCATTGCTTGAAAAATTAACTGCAATACCGCTATTCGATCTGAGGGTTCAGGTCAATGTGTTATGAGAGTAATATCAGAGCAGTTAAGTAAAAATCCATATCACAGTGATGTGATTAAGCTCATAGTTCAGGTAACACCTGTTATCAATGAGTTCAATTTTCTCAGCGATGATCAATGAACCAATAAGAGGCCCACTGATTGTACAGGCTTGTACAAGGGACTAACAGAAAGGTCCACAACACATCAATTCACATTTGACATGCGAGATACCTCTTGAACACGTGTAATAAAATATACAGTGCATTTCAACGATTTAGTATTTGTCGGTGGGATTGTACATGTCCACTGGAATTTCAAAGGAAAAGCCTTTTATCCAACAGCATTACAAAAGCCACAGTACCATTTGGCCCAGATGGCTGCATCGCATGAGGAAAAAACAGCCTAAAAACATTGACTATTGCATGTCCAGCAATGGATAAGCATTACAGGCTCAGTTTTACATGAGTCAGTAGGATCTAATTAAACTTGTGTCTGTGGTCAAACATATTCAGTGTTAAAGATTGAGTAGGGTTAGTCCACGTGATTTAGCAAAAGTCTTTGCTTCCCTTCCTCTCTTCTGCTCTGTATCTAAATAAAGACCATTTCCCCTCGAGTTTTGATCCTTGAGATGGTTGCAAACTTAAATTGCATCTAAAATGCTCCACAAAATCCCAAGCTTACAATTAAAAACAAAATGTGGCTTCAACTACTACTAATAATAATTTTTCATACATGGAATTTCAAAGACAAATTGATTACTGTATCTGAAGGATTGTAGTGGTTTTTGATTGTTTGTGGTTAAGGCACTGTGGCAGACAGGAAAACTGTGGGAAAAGTCTACATTGCCCAGCAGACAACTTGCCCCAGGTGAAGGGAATTACAATCAGCCAGGTGGGAGCTGTTTGAAGGAAAAAGACTTCAAAGCTGTGTTTGAAATCGTTCCCTATTCACCATAGAGTGCACTATAACTGTTTTACGACCCACAATCCTCTCTGATCTATAGTCTACAAACAATGTACACTATCGGACCCTATATTAACCATAATGCAATGCGGACACAGCTGCTGGGAACAGCATGCAAATTGCGAAGGCAGGCGAGCCCCAACATTAGCTACAAATGTAAGTGCAAACTTTTTTTTTTTATCACAGTGTTACTTCTCAACATTAGCTACAAATGTAAGTGTGAACATTTTTTATCACCGTGTCACTTGAGAAAGTTTTGAATAGTTTGTCAAGAGACTGGTTAAAGACTGATTCAAAATACAGCAATAGTAGGCTAATTGTTGTACATTTCCGGCACACTGTCTGAATTCGCTCACTTATTTTGTCTCACTTGTTTCCAAAATAGTGTGCTATATGGATTCTGCTATATAGTGAATAGTGAATGAGGGAACAGCTAAAGAGTGGATTCTGCAGTCCACAAGACAAGACGATCCAGGGAGGCTGCTGAAAGCGCTGCTTAACATTTAACTATTGAAGATATAAGTTGTGTCTTATGTTATATTTTGAGATCATTATTAAAGGTGAGTGTGTTCTCCTTTAAAAACCTGCCTGAAGCGTGATCTGTGCCTGGAAACTGCCCTCAGATTGGACTTATGACACCTGAGAATTCCCATGAGGTGCCACAGCACACACATGCTGTTGAGGTTGAAAAAGGCAAACCAACATGTTGATTGTCACCCCTGGTGTCTGATATACAGTATAAAGCAATCTGTGTTCCTACAGTGGGGGAAACGTGAGCACCCATGTATTCTCAGATTCATAATAATGTTGTACACGTTTCTTGTAATGAATTACAAACAGCAATTGAAAGTGCAAACATCACGTATGTACAGGTTCAACTCAGTGTGAGTCCAATATCCACATCCCGCCAGGTCCAAAAATTAGCGATGAAATGTGGTTGAAATGTCCTCAAATGTATTCACCTGATTAATATTTAATTTCCTAAGGAAAGAGCAAGCAAATAGGAGTGAGCTTGAAAACAGCAGCTTTACAGAGTTAGAAGTGAGTCATTACGAATGAGGTTCATGGCATATGGTATATGCAAATGTGACCATGGGAGTCTAAAAGGTGGTATTTTGAGTTAGGCTAAGGTTAGATTGGAGTTTTAGTGGTACAAACATTTCTCAGAGGCAGAAATAATCTCATTGGTTGAGTTAAACCTCAATGGGCGGAGCCAAAGAACCACAGCCCAAGTTCGCTAACTGGCAAACTTGAAGGGCAAATTTGGTACTCAAAATCATGGTCAAAATATAAATTAAAAATATAAATCACAATTACTACTTTCATTCATTCATTCATTCATTCATTCATGACCATGGCATTCATGATCTTGGAAGGTCAGCAGGCTAGCTAACTAGCTATAGGCTAGTATGGCTAGTTTGTAGTCAGCTAGGCTAACTGGCTAACTTTGATAACTTAGTATGGCTAGATTGCATTTTTCAGTTAGTATCAGAGCGCTAGGCTTTGTAATATTAG
This sequence comes from Gephyroberyx darwinii, assembly GCA_900660455.1. Classification (NCBI taxonomy): domain Eukaryota; kingdom Metazoa; phylum Chordata; class Actinopteri; order Trachichthyiformes; family Trachichthyidae; genus Gephyroberyx; species Gephyroberyx darwinii. The sequence goes on from CABFOQ010031120.1 coordinate 5,066, forward strand.
CTAGTTCTTCTCTTACCCCTGGCCTTTTTCACTGGGCTTCAGTCTAACATTACTTAGCCAGAAAAGGTTCTTTACCTCTGCCCACTGAGGTTTAGCTCAACCAGTGAGAATACTTCTGCCTTCAAGAAATGTTGGTATAGCTTAAACTGTATTTTAAACTGCATATATACAGGCATCTGGGACTCAGTGATCCATCACCAATCCATAAGCTTGACTATGACCTCAAAAAGTGTACATCATGGTCAACTGTTGTCAGTATGAGGTGGGTTTAGCTATTGGTGGGCACGCTTGTTAGACATTGATTTTCTTGATATTTGAGATAAATGTCAAGGCATACCTACTAAGATCACACAACAGCATGTGCCTCGCCACACACTGATCTCATACCCTCTGTTAATGAGCGTATAAACATGCTCACCCATGTGCCCAAAACAGTTAAGTGTACAGTTGGTATGCATAGAGAATTGGGGAGTAATTGATGTGTTCTCCTGAATCTACTGTATATTCTAAGTGACTGCTTCACCTCTGGATTGACAGCGCAATTACAATTTCAATATCTGCTTAGTCTGCTGATGCTCGTGAGTCACTCGAGTCACAGAGCTCAAACTGCTTTCTGCCTTTCATGAAATTATCTTTCTATTTGTGTGTTATCTTAAATAAAAGAGCAAAAGCATTATAGAGAGAGAAGAACTGGGTTTTTTTCGCGCTTGGATAGATCTTTAATCTTTCGCTTTGGAGGGGCCAATGGCAATCAAATTAACATAATTATTCATTAATATGCAAATGAGCCCAGATGTTCAACAAGCAACAGATGTGCTCCTCTTGTTTCACAACAGCTCAATATGATGAACTGCACAAAGAAGGCTGCAGAAAATGGGATGGAGAGCATGGGTAATTTATTACAATGCGTTTAATCCGGAGTTATTATTATTTCAAAAGAGCATTAATGTTGGAAATCCATATACAATTAAAGTTCTCTTTCAGTGCTAGAGTAAAAAGCTCATTGCAATAGACAACCAAAACATCTGGAGGAGACCAAGCCTAGATAATAATAAAAAAGGTCCTGGCACTGAACCTCAGGGATTTTTGTTTATTTGTATTTAATTTCACCATCACCAAAATTGAAAAAATAAGCAGGTTTAAAATGGTGTTGTTTTTACCAGGTGCTTAATAATTCAGAGAGGCACATTTCCCCAGCATATTTAGTACATATTTAGTGCGTATGAAATCGACAGCAGTTATGAGAGAAGTCAAGGGCGGCAGGTTGGCCTAGTGGTTAGAGAGGCCCATCACCAAAGGGTTGTTGGTTCAATCCCCGGCACCACCAGGAGGGTGTATTCCAGCAGCGAGCTGGTGATTGGAAAAATGACTGGTATTACAGCTACGGTGCCCACCAACACTGCCGAAGTGCCCTTGAGCAAGGCACTTAACCCCAAAACTGCTCCAGGCGCGCCATTCAATGGCAGCGCTCTGCCCCCTGACCGAAGAAAAAAATGCATGTGCATGTGTGTGTGGGGTGATATATGTGTGTGTATCTAGTCAGGGATGTGCAGAAGATAAAAATTTCATTGCATGAAAATGTATGTGACAATAAAAGGAATCTTAATCTTAATCAATTTCAAAGGGCTCTAATTAATGATGTCACAAAACAATGCAGCCTAAAGCAATTTTCACATACTTATTCCTCTGGCTTGGACAGCGCAGTCTGGTTTTGTCAAGACAAACAAGTCTCTCTCAAAGCTGGAAATAAGAAAAACCATGACTCATGTTGATTTCTACAATGTTATCTAGATACAAACGCTGGAACTTCAATGGAACTGGAACTGACAATGAAACAATGAAATTGAAAACCAGCTTTGTGGACACCACAGTCAAAAGGTTGATTTTATGGGACATTTTCTGGTCCAGTGCTATGAAATGAAGCTCCTTTGGACATTAAAGCTCAAACATGTACTCTATGGGTTCATAAAAAATCTCTCCAATTCATTTTCTATGGCAGCGTACCAGGCTTTGTAATCATTTGACTATAATAATGAAAACAAACGTTATGAGACCATAAAGTCTGTCGCCAATAATTGCCTATGGAGGAGCTCCAGGTTTTTGTCAGGCAAATTGAAGTCTTGATTCCAACTGCAAGCTTTAGAAGAATTCATCATGTTCACAAATATTGATTGAACTGCAGAGGATTACAGCGTATATGTAGGTTCTGTTTAAGTGTGTGCGGTGGTGGCAGGGGAGAGGTCGGGGGGGCATAGGCATTGCAAAGCTAATTTGATGTTTTAATATTGTACACATACAGTCTGGAATTATACATTGAATGAACCTAATCCTTTCTGAGAAGACCCACATATTCAAAATGAATCAACACTCATTTTGCAAGCTATTGTTTACTTTCATTTACCAGAAGTTACAGTTGAATCTGATACTATCCTACACTTTTTGTAAGTCTGCGTACCTTACATTGTTCTCATAGGGGAAGGCCTTGACATTATCAATAACATTTAATATCAGGTTCTCCAGAATAATTTGGGGTTTCATTTTAATCCTCACTTGACCCACTTTTGGGTCCTGACCCAGAAATTGAACACCACTGGCCTAGCTTACAAGCTTAGGGAACATGTTCCACGCTTTTGTTTTGGTGCTAATTTCTGCAGCCGGTGCTGTGATAAGGCTGCAGAGCGAGCAGTGAACAGTGGCGTTTAGATAAAATAAGACTTATGGTGTCTGTACCATCTTTGTGCCTCGGCCTGTTTTCATTTTTATCTATCTACCAATGCAGTCACTTTGGCGAGTAATGAATGTTTTCTTGACTTCTGAGCTCAAGGCAAAAAACCAAACGGTTGCAAAACCGCAGCATACATAAGCTTGTACCTCAGTCACCAGTACTGGAGTGATGGCATAGATACTGTAGTCTGGCTCATACCTCGTGTACACAGTCTGACTGAGCTTCCAGCAGATGAAAGACTCTATTTTCTCGTCTGCCATTCTGTTTGAAAGTGGCGTTAATATGCATTGTGTGGGGCCTGCTGGGGTATTGCAGGGCATAACAAACAATGTGACTTCCCCTCAGGATTTTTTCATCTGTATGGAGTGGAACTCATTGGGGGATTTCAAATAACCACTGTAATACCACTGTTCCTATTACATTCACTTTCTGTCTTCCCTTCTTTCCAGCCTTTCTCTCAAGCACCGCCAATTATTTGACTGTCGTCGAGCCGGCCGCTCTGTGAGCCACCTACTCGTTATTCATTGTTACCCCACTGCATCTCAGGAGTGTCTCGTCCCCTTTCGAAGAATTTCCAAGCTCTCGGTCTCAATCAATGAGCTTTAGCGGCGAGAGGATGCATCACGATAACAATACAGCGCTCAGGGTGGCACACTTACTATACTAGTAAACAATGTCTTGATGAAAGGATCCCCGCTGCCTGAAATCATTTGCATGTGATACGAAAACACGAGCTGGAAGTTGGAGCATATCTCGAATCCATGACTTGCATGTGGGATTTGCAGAGAGAGTTACAGAGTACACGGCCTATATCTTTTGAAGGGCAGGGGCTGAAGCAGTGTTGAAAAGGATTATATTGGCTTCAGATATGATTTTTCTTTTTTTTTTTGTGAAATAACAGAGTTCTGGCTAATTTGACTTAATCCCTATGGTACATATCCCTCTCTGCATGTGGTACATGTGCTCATGTATTGACAGAGGTGGTTCCTGTGGCGTGCGATCACACCCCTTAATGGATGTCAGGTTGAGCCTCATATTTCTAAGCGGATTATAACCTCACTGTTTTATTGGGGGGTTTCAAACAGTTGGCAGATGTGTGCCAATATCAGAGATGAACTTCCAGTGACCTTGAAACGTGCAAGTATTCCACTGTGTTCTCCTTTCACCTACACAAGTATGTTTAAATGTACAGTGCATCAGTATTCTGGTGTTATTCAAATACTCAACTGCTAGTATTAGCATTATGTTTTTGATGTGGTGCATGTAAACACCACATGCAATTTACAAGAGCCCAGATGACCCTATATAGAGATAATAGCTGGGATGTGCAGACTTGAGCCAGGACACTTATGTGTGCAAACATCTTATCCTGTTGGTTATTGGAGAGTGCTTAGGTTCACAGTGAGCTAGCATCCGGAATACATACTGTGCACGTAACACTCACCCATTGCTTTGGGGACATATGGAAATGGCACTGGATTTCAGAGAGAGAGTCTCAACAAATCGTTTGAGCCTAGCCGTGTAAACATGTTAAAGTCCTGCAAAAAAAAGAAAGAAGGAATGGCAAAACTGAAAGTGCATTGACAATCCCTCCCGTTTTCTGTTGTATGCAACTGTGTAGGAGGACACGGAAAAAGGAATAGCTGAAGCATGACCAGCTGTGGATCTATCAGTACATTGTTTGTGAAATTAGCATGACCTTTTTACGTGTAAGGACAATGCCCATGTTCACGCACGCACGCACACACACACAAACACACAAACCCTCTTGACGAACAGCTATTGTGAACAGGACAAGGAGGCTCGCTCTTGCATCTCCATTATCCATTGTCTGAAGGACAGATTTTTTTTTCCTTTTTCATCATGGTCAAGTACTTCTAGTTTCAAGCTGGCCTCATTTCTGAATAGCCTTTCCTTTGTGCCCTTAATTCTTTCTTGCACGGCAGCAAGAAACATTGTATCATATAGATGACTCTCTCTCTCTCCATCTTCATGATTGAACTGCCATTAGTATTGTGGAGATTACTTTCCCTTTCCATCTTAATGATCGAACTGCCATTTGTGTTGTGGAATTGACCTGCTAGAATGGATTTGATGAGTGAACACGTCAATGAACTACAGTAATGCCATAGCAAACTGTTTCAAACTGTTCTCTCTTATTGTGCTCAACTCGTGCAGAGTATGCAAAAGAAGCCTAAAGAGTGTTTAATTTATGAGAACTTTATCTGATGCAAACAGTGTCTGACATCCTTCATTAGTCACTATAATCCATAGTATTGTAACCTTAACCCAGAAGTTTGGGTCTTTGTACTGACAGTAAGAGAAGATTTCCAAAATAGCAAAGTCAAATTCAAAATTTTGGTGTGTTTAACTATGTTAAGTAAGGTAAGTTCCTGACTAAGGAATGTCCTTTGATGTGCAGAATTTGATGAAAATCTACACTTCAGCCTATCAGTGTATATCATGGCGTCTCACAAGGTGTCTCACATACAGCATGTCACATATTCTGGATATTAACTTATCAAGATGAGCAGGTCATTTGGGTCATGCCGAGGATTATCATTTTCAATAAATCCTTGCCACGTTGACGGGGAAAAAATCATTCACTAGCGAGATTTCAAGCAAGCCAAACTAGCAGACTATCTGCAAAGGGCTGTTGTTAAGAAGTCCTGTTGCTCAGGTGAATATATTATGTTCTTGTTCTGCCATTTTGAAACTTTGTCAGGTGCAAGGTTGAGGTAATTATGAACTAACCAATGGTCATTCATTAGCTGATAGCAAAAACCTTTGTCAGTGTGCCTCAGGCCTTGTTATTATGCCGTACCTTCCCTATTGATGTGCAATCAGTGTTTGCCATCCTGAGGACTCTTCCTGTAAATGAGGTCAATGCCTGGTTCTCACCTGGAAATAGATTAAATTTACGGCAATATATTCTAAATGACTAGTCTGCTGCCTTCCACCATATGGCCCAATATGACATGGTGCTGCTCCCTGGACAGTTGCACTTGACAAACTACGGGGACCATTGCCACTTGCTGGAATGCAGAGGTCAGTGGAACAGTGGAAATGCATTGCCGGTGTTGATTAGATTGCAAAATCACATCTTGAGAGCAGTGGAGAGGTGAGAAACGGGGCTCTCACACATGAGTTAGCCCAAGCTGGAGCGGTTGTTCTTTAACCTTTTAGGCTTGACCTTGAAGCAAGCTCTAGAGAAGCTAAGATGGACAACAATTGTGACTGGCTACAGCTGATGGCGACCAAGCTGAACACTTGCAAAGAGAAGCACACAAAACAATAGTTGCTGCACTAGAAAAGCCTATGAGAATGTTACATCAGTGAATGTTACAACAGTTGATTAAGGCAACTCATTACAAAGACGTCCAACAAGCAGTATGCAAGACCTAACTCTTGAAACAAATCTTCCACTAGTGAGCCAAACGCTTCCACAAGCTATTTGAATTGTAGATAACTTTGAAATGGTAAAATGAATCTTCCAATGTAACCACAGTGAAAGCTAACAGCAGAAGCAGAAGTCCATCAACTGGTCTATAAAAGTTAATATCACAGGCATTTCAGACATGGCAATTCAACAAGGACCTAATGAAAATACTACAGTGTCTTGGTAACATTAGCACATGGAGATGCTGGCCCTTCTGGCAAGCATCAAAAACCTTTCAGACATTACCAGATCGGAGGCTAGGCGTGGGTTTTAACTGCACAAACCCTTGTCATGTTCAATGAATTGAGAAACCTAATCACGGTAACCAGGTCACAGTAAATGCAGCAGGCTTCTCCATAACATGGACAATGTGCTGCCACCTCCTTGTCTATCAAACGCGTTATAGATGAGAGGAAATACTCCAGCATCTACGAGTTTCCAGTAACTACCATGGGACGCTGAGCGGCTCCCGAAACATGTCTTGAATGTCTTTTAATTTTTTATAAGAAGCGATCTCATGGGTCTCAGGTTCAGTATCTATTTTTCATTAGATGCTCTGTGGAAATCTCTTGATGCACAACTGTCAGACATTTCCCCAGGACGAATTAACTTGTTTGAACCAAGGCGAGCTCAGATGCCTCATATGCTCAATGATCCAAGTTGAATATTGGGTTTCGCCAGAATTTCATTAGCCATTGTTTGTGATATTTTCTTCTTTTTCTTTATTCCTGCTTTTGTTTGCTTGGCTGGTAGCCTGGAATTCGGACCCACCTGCTCAAATAATTATCCTGAGCATTTTGAATGATTGACAGGAAGGAATGGGCAGTGCACACTAGACTAGCAGGAAAAAAAATTCTCAGGCTTTACAATGCTATACCTGGTACTGTCTCTCAAGGGAGAGATCTGCTGTAATTCTCCCATATTTCCGACCAATCCACTGTAAGTATAGTTACAGCAAGGTGGAAGTGGTCTGATTTGGAATGTTTCAAGCAAGATATCATGGCTTAACATTTTCCGGGACACAGCTCAACGGGTAAAACGCTCTCCCTGCGTTGCTCGGTCTAGTTTCCCCACACTGGGAAATACAATTTGTTTCCCACCGAGGGTAATTGTAACCCCGCTAGCTCTATCTGCAGTAGCATTACCAAGACGTCCTCAGTGAACACACGCCCCTCTGCCCCCGGTTTGAAGTCACCTCCCATTTTTACATGGATTTAGCTAGTCATTAAACCCAACCCACCTTCGTTTCCCAGTGGCCATTATTTCGCCAACACAGTAGCAGGGGTTTCACGAGAGCGCGTGTTCCCCACCTCGACACTTTGAATGCTCAGATTTTTTGAAGATCCCACTTGTGTAAATCTTCAACGTAACTGCATTACACTAAAGCCTGTCTTTTCACAGACAATTTTTTTTTTTTTCCTCTCCCAGGCTCTCAGCCTGTTCTGAGCTCATGTCTCTTTTGGTCTTTTAGTTGTTCTTTCACGTTTGTTTTCTCACAATTCAAGTTCAAAGACTTGCCTCCAAGTTTATTCTCACACATCACCTTCACTTAAAAAAATGCTCCTCTAATAGAGGCCTCATGCGGCATTGGCCAGTTTCCCGGTCGACCGACTAATTTGTCTTAATTTATACACATTAATAAAAAAACACCTCAATTAATGATTATTTATTCCTCAAAACCAACAGATTATTTGGTATATTTCAAATATTCCAATTGATGCAGAGACCCACTTATTATTGAAATATAAACATAACCACTTCTTGGGACATAGGAAGTTGAGAGAATCAGTTGATGAAGTTCAAACATTTTCTTTTAAATGATTTTCACCACCATATTTTTCTCAAAATCTACAGAAAGTTGAAATTCAAAATGTAGCAATTACCCAGGGGGTAAAGACACCCTCAGGGGGGAGGGATGGAGTTGGCTAGGGCAGGAATCCCTACCCATCAAAAATGGTAGGAACTAGAACTACATGGCCCAAAAGAAGTGGCTATGAATGACTGACACTTTTATCAGAAATTGGTTGCATTTTTGGCAAAGGCCTCCGTATCTCTCTTCCCACCTTTCTTGTCTTCCTGTTTCCAAAGGTCCAAAGTTCATGTACGAGTAGGAGAAATATTCCATCGCTGCTTGTTTGGCCCAGGGCGCTATCCTTATTCCTGCTAACTTTTGTTTTCATTTTATTGTGAGTTTAAAGCACAAAGCAGACTTCCAATAGCAAGCCTGCATTGTCTTTATTATATTGACGTTAAACTGAGAGGGCCCAAAGCGCTTTGAGTTACAGTACATTATTGAACTTTGTCTTTCATGTCAATAATTTTGGAACGCTGTTTTTTTTGGCACATTCTTTTTCTAATCGCCTCGGGGAAACAAATGACAAGCCGCAGCTTTAGGCAACAGTCTCTTGCACTTTTACTTTTATTAACAGCGTGGTTACTGTTACTGTTCACAGCTTTGAACGTGCACAGAACCTGGTTTCTTGTCAGTATTGACAATGTACTTGTTGGCCTTCCAGTTGAATAATTATACTTTTTCTTTTCTCTTGCTATCTCTGAAGCAGTCACAACAAATAACAGTCTTCTGCATTGGTATTGATCCCCCCCCTCCCCCTCTCTCTCACACACACACAGCGAGGGTGTTGATTGCCACTGGTATCTGTTTTTTCATGCAACAAAGCACCTTATAAATAACTGAAAAACATCCCTATGGTACGTGGTAAAAATACTTGAGCTTGACTTTCCGTTGACTTTTTCATGTATTGCGTTATTCGTAAACATGTGATGGATGCTCAATGTTGTGATGCGGAATAGTATCTTATCATAAACTGGCTGTCCACGTGAAACTGTCCTGAACAACATTTCAATATGCCAATCTTTTGATGTTGATTCACTGTGTGCATTGCACTACAATTCTTTTTATTTTGATGGGTTTTTAAAAGCTAATGTGTGATTGCAGAACAGAAGCCTTTGTTCAAACATTGTCGCCCCACCACGGCTTTGTTTACATAGTGATTTATTGGATTGAAATTCATTGTCTGAGCTTCAATACGAGGACCGGCCGTATACGACAGCGAGTTCCTATATGTGTTTCAAGCCAGTAACAAGGTAGTTTACGGTGAACACTGTGAACACTAAACGATCTTGAGATATGCTTGGTTATTTTCCAAAAAGCCAGTTTTCCATCTACAAGTCAGCATCTTCAATGTCAGTATGTGGGAGTATAATAAATTCCTTAATTCATTGTTGTTCTTTTCCTTTTACTAATCATTCTCTAGCCGAGTAGCCTAGAGTTCCTTGCTTAGCAATTTCCCCCCAAACTCTGTAGGCTCATAAGGATTCTATAGGACACTAATGAGTATATCCCAAATACTTCAAATTTCCATATTGTAGCTTTCATCAGTGAATGAAGACACTACACTGAGTCGAGAAAAGAGAAATGAAACGGCAACGCATGTGATGGGATTCAGGCCCAGGCTTGTTTTTGTATAGCATTTCGAAGCTACAAGGGGTTACGAAAATGAAAAAAAACAACATTTATTTTCCATCTGCAGGTTAAAGCGGTCAGGAATCTATGTAAATACCTAAAACAATTATGTGGCCAATGAAATAAGTTGGAGTGGGCTTCAAACAGAGCCTCCGCGAAGACGGTGCAAGGTGGAGAAAAAAGTCACAGGTAAGTTTGACGAGAACAAAATGTTTTCATCAATAGCAACACTGTAGCTGTAGCCGACCAGATGGTGTGACACATTACCGCGGCCCCATGTGTGGCTTGGCATAGATTGAGCAAACTCGTGTCTCACAATTTGTTAAACCTAAATGTAAATATTCACAAGCGTAGCCTCTGCTTCGGTATACAGCTTTGTCGTTTTTTTTTTTTTTCAAACTCACACAAGAAATCTTCTCCTACAAGGACATGTGGCTCACATACAAAGTCATCATGTTAGGTAAGGTGGATGCATTACTGAAAATGGCAGAAGGACAGCTCTGAAAGCATCTTTAAAATGTTTTCTGCAGTAATGATCGATTTCTGGTATTTGGTGATGCATGTATTTGTTTCCCGCTGCGATTTCAGTCCTCCTGACTGATGGAGAACCTGGGAAAGACCTCATGATTGAGCTCAATGCAATGGTGTTTGTAGGTGTATGTTTGTGCATGCAGAATATTGTCTTTTTTTCCTCTTTCCACTTTTTTCAAACATAATTTAAACATGCAAAAGCAAAGCAAAAGCCGTCATTATCTACGGTACGCTATGTTAACCTATGAACACCCCGCCTCTTTTTTTTTCACATTCCAGACGTATCCATTTGAAATCGAAAGACTTCCTATCCAGTCGTGTATAGCATTTCAACAGAGGCTCTATTGCGACCTCTCACAGAGGCTAACAGAATCTGAAGCCAAAGTCCGAAACCGATGTCTACGTGTCACATAAGTTAAAGTCAAAACCAAACTCGTGTTTTCAGGGTCAAGTGAAACAAATTCCGAGCTTGGCGCTGGCTGCGGTTTAGCCAGGGTTTACTGGGCCTGCCAAGAGGCATCACTGTCCAAATCCCCACTGAAAGATGGCTTTAAGTGATGAGCAAGAGGCAGAAGGCGCTCTCACAGAAAAGTCAGAAAAGCTGGAATTAAAAGGCTCTACAGCTCTCCGGAAATAGGTTCCCTCACCCCTCCTCCTCCTGTCCATCCAATCCATCCATCCATCCATCCATCCATCTCTCTCTCTCTCTTTCTCTCTAGCTCTCTCACCTCCCACACTCACTCAAAGCTCTTCAGCTCCCTGGATTTATATTTGCTCCCGTCAGAAAAACTGTTATGCATACAAATTCCTGCCGGTGGCTTGCCAGTTACTGTCGATGCATCTCCCTGAGGGCAGGCCGAAAAATGTGGAGGACTCCTGTCTTTTTTTTCTTTGTTGTTGTCTATCACTTTCCCAAGGTTGCCAGCAAAGAGTTGTAGTTGGAGTAGTTTGGCGAGGCCAAATGTTTAGCAAGCAAATCCTTCCAATCAGCTGCATTGGAAGCTAGCGGCGTAGACTGGCTCTTTTTGTTTGGACTGTACTAGCCTGGGTTTAAGTTATTGGAAATGCAGATGCCGAGCTGCTAGATGAAGACGCTATTTTCAGACGATGAGTGAATGAATATCTTCAGACTAAACACTGCAGTCTTTGCAAGTCGATTCAATGCATATTAATCAGTTAGTGTATGAGCTCCATATTAAAATGAATATTCTTCAAAGGTTCGGTTTGGCAGTGCAGTTGTGCCTCATCATGACAAACCACCAAGACATCACTGTTTAAATACAGTTCATAAGGTTTTAGGAAAGTGCTATACATTTAGCTGCAGTGAGCCCCAGGCACTTTTTGTTTTTGTTGTGGCTCAATATTCTTAATTTGGATGTGCAATCACACAATAACAGTTAAAGCTATTCATGACATCAGTCCTAAGGCTCTGTAGCAGGATAATGATTAGATACTTGTTTAGCCCACAACGTGCTACAGACAGAGACAGTTAAAGCCAGCTTAAATCTCATAGGGATACATTGAAATGCATCAAACTAGGAAAGCCATAAATGGCTGTTTAATTGAATATAACCTTAATTTCTCCAAATAAATTGTGTTACCTTGAAATGGCAGCATGCGATTTTTATTATTATTTTTTTTACTTTGGGTCTGATGTAGCTGAGCATGGCTTCAGGTGACAGCTGTGCCTCTGCACAACCTTTGTGTTATTCTCCCTCTACAATAGTAGTGTATGGAGCCAAAACCACACAACTGCACGTCCTTCGCTTTGGGGGCAGTGGGCAGTGCGGTGTTTCTTTTCACAGAGGAGTTTAAGAGGCATTTCACATTACATCTTTATTGGACAATAATAATAAACTTCAAGTCTTCTTATTTATTTACATTGATTTGCTCAGCAATGAACCTGTTAGCATTTAAACCCAGTCTGAAAGCGTGTGCAAGTGAGCATATTGATGCAATACATCATGTGCTTCCCATAAAAGAATACTGAAATAAAATCCTATATGAATTTTCAAGTTCACTCATTAGAGATCTCCCTTCCCCTGTTTTTTTTTTTTTGCAAAAAGCAACATGTCCCAGTTTAGTGAGTGCACCGCTACAGATAGGTGATACACTGGAGGGAAATGCATAGGTGCTTTTCTCTGGCACACCACTCAGTAAAGCCAGAGGCACTGAATACAAATAAACTGTAACAATACATTTCTTCACATTCACCTCAGCCTCTCGCCGCTCTAACTAGAAAGTGCTGGAATACAAAGTACGGAGGCTCAGTGGGCAATACACTTTAAATATTCATGCTCTTTAAAATACTGTGCATCGGACTCACTTCAACATGTTATCTCATTTTCACTCGATGCCACCCAACTATAGTAGGTCACCATTCCCGACGTACTTCTCAATGGGGATTTCTGTAGATCTTCATTATGTCAAACTTCAACCTTCAACCATTACGTCTTCCCCGTGCTTCTGCCTGAAGTGTTCAAACGCACAGGTTGCAGGTCTTTTTGCTCAGTTTGAGAATGATGATAAGAAACTACATTCAAACTGTATCAAACCTATTGAAAACATTTTGCGACCTAATCGCTAATGTATATAAACTGGCGTGCACCCATCCACATCGGGGGAACAGCAGTGGAGAGGGTCAGCCGCTTCAGATTCCTGGGGATTAACATCAGCAAGGATCTGAGCTGGCCACACCACACAGGTGTGGTCATGAAGGCAGTGAGGCAGCGGCTCTTCTTCCTCCGGCGGCTGAGGAGGTTCGGCATGGACTCCAGGATACTCACCAACTTCTATAGATGTACCATTGAGAGTATCCTGGCTGGCAGCATCACGGCCTGGTACGGCAGCTGCACCGCCCTCGACCGCAAAGCTCTGCAGAGGGTGGTCAGGTCGGCTCAACGCATCACCAGGACTGAGCTGCCAGCCATCCAGGACCTCTACAGCCAGCGCTGCAGGAGGAAGGCCCAGCGGATCCTCTCGGACCCCAGCCATCCCAGCCACAGACTTTTCACGCTCCTACGGTACAGGAGCATCCGGACCCGAACCAGCAGGTTCAGAGACAGTTTCTACCCCATCAGGCTACTGAACTGCTGACACTAACACTTGCACACATACCATACACACACACATGATTGGACCCTCACCCCCCCCCCCCCCCCCCCCCCCAAACACACACACACACACACACACACACACTTGGCCACTTTAAGGTTGCATACCTGTTTTGTCTACCTCATTCTGTAAATATCTCTATTATTATTCTTTATTATATTTTATTTTGCACCTTATTGCTTTGCACCTTATTACTGTTTGATTACTGTTTGATCTTATTTCTCCTT
>CABFOQ010031124.1:0-10457 GCA_900660455.1 Gephyroberyx darwinii
TCCATCCATTCATCTACCCATCCATCCATCCATCCATCCATCCATCCATCCATTCATCTACCCATCCATCCACCCATCCATCCATCCATTCATCTACCCATCCATCCATCCATTCATCTACCCATCCATCCATCCATCCATCCATCCATCCATCCATCCATCCATCCATCCATCCATCCATCCACCCATCCATCCATCCATCCATCCATCCATCCATCCATCCATCCATCCATCCATCCATCCATCCATCCATCCATCCATCCATCCATCCATCCATCCATCCATCCATCCATCCATCCATCCATCCACCACACCATCTCTCCTCACAGGGCACTTTTTCATCTCCCTCTTTCTCTCATGCACCCACACCTTGTTTGTTCCCTCTGTCTAACCTGGGTTTGAGACAACCAGCAGGATGCTGTTGGGGCTGTACTTGACGATGTTGGGGATGATGAACTTGAAGATGTTGACATTGCGCTGCACCAGGTTAAGACGGCTCTCGCCTTCCTGCTGCCGGGCCCCGGCGGTGACCACCACCACCTTGGAGTTGGCTGTCACACTGTAGTCTGGCAAGTGGACAATATGGGAGATGCTACATTAAAGCTATTATGACACTAAAATTATGACCAGAATGAAAATGAAATTGCAAAGGTGGCACGTTGCAGGTACTCCTGGTTATAGTGTTGATGGATTTTGTGGCAGCTCACCTTTGTCGGCCACAATCTTGTGTGTCTTGAGGAAGAGGGATCCGTGTTGCAGGTCCATGGCCTCACCCTTCAGCTTGTCCTCCATCACATCAACCAGGGCCAGCTCATCACACAGGTCCTAAATAACATGCATATACACAGTCACCCTGACCACTCACTATATACCGTATGTACCTTACTGCAAGTTAGATTCACCCACAATGAGGTTTGTTGAAAGCGACTAACTTCTTCGTCATTTTACAGTGTGCCTAATAGCCCTGAATAACACAGGTATAAAAAGAAGAAACAATGTGCCAATGACCTCAAGCCCTCTCTATTCGCAAAACCACACCAGTGTTCATATTAAACCCTGTGACCTGGTTTCTCTGTGCCTCTGTTGTTCCTTGACTGACAAAGAGACAGCTAAACTGTTGTGAAATGGCCAGGACGGGCTCAGGGGAACACCATTGGATTCAGTGTTCCCTCTAGGCCAGCGGTGTCCGGTTCTGTGCCGCGGAAGAGTATGCAGGTATTCATTCCCAACCAAACACTACAGAGGCGAATGCAATGAAAACCTGCATACTCTTCCATAGCACAGGGCTGGATAAGCACTGGCTTGGAGTTAACATTGTCTGGAATCCCAAATTATTTGAAGAGAAGCACAGGAAACCCTGCCCACATTCTCCTCTTATGAACCATGAGAAGTGTTTTCTCTCACTTGAGCTGGCAGTATGTAACAGCCCTTGGAGGTTTGGCCTTGGTTCATGGTCCCTTTTGCAAATCTTTACTATTCTGCTAGAGGTGATTTCTGTTCCACTCATGAATGTCTGACTTCATTGTCCTCATTGGTGTACCTAAAACCCTTTATCCCCAGCCGTAATTTCCCCTTTATTCCCTGTATTTAGTCCTTATTCTCTATTATCATCCATTTACCTTTTGAGCTATCATCCCACATGCCCTTGATCCAATCCTCTTTTCATTCCTTTCATCCCTTTTATCTTTACTACCATATTAGCGACCACCCCCATCACTTTGTTGCCATCATTCTTCATACTTCATCACACTATCCCTCATTTACACCTCTTTATTTATTCCCTTCATCCCTTCCATTCTTCTGTCTGTCTTACCTTGAGCAGGACGCTGATGGCAGAGGCCATGCCCACCATGCCGACGCCCACCACTGTCACCTTGTTCCTGCAGCCAACAGGCTCCTCCTTCATCACATGGCTGATCAGCTTTTCCTTGGTGGACATCTGAGGGAAAAAAAAGGAGAGGCATGAGAGGAGAGTGAGAGAGAGAAGGAAATGCAGGTGACATGGAGGAGAAACAGAGAAAGTCATGTGAGAAAGAATGAGAGAGAGAGGGAAAAAGGAGGATGAGATAAGAAAGAGGGGGAAGGTGAAGGGAAGCAAAGTACCAGCAGGTGGAGTATGACAAATGACAAAGGGGGAAGAGGAGAGAGGCAGCAAAGAGTAGTGTGCATTATGTATGTGACAGTTCGAATGCCTGGGTGACACTAATGGGCCCACACAAGCTGTACGTGACTGCTGCCTCATCGTACACTGACTGGCTGGGTCAAACTTGCATTCCTCTTTCACTTCTCTACACTTTATTCAACATAATCCAAAGTGTACTCCTCTCATGACACCACCACCGATTTCCATTAACCAAACCAAAGACCAGTTTTAGTCATGTCACTTCCTTGTCACGTAGACATCCAAAAATGGACAGTAGGTTGGCCTCAGCCTGAACCCTATCACTTCCGTCACAGCGCCCCTGGGTCACCATGGCAACCTCTGCCTGGCCCAGTACTGCACCCTGTTGTCGTGCAGCACAAGCCATCCCAGATGGCGTCACACCCTTCTATTTATATTTCCTGGTTGTGCAGACAAACCCTCAAAACAATGTACAATGTGACAGATTTGATCAATGAGAGCAATATGTAGAAGTTAACAATATATAAAGCATAAATTCAGCACTATATAACAAACATCAATCAATATAGAAATTATATTGAGTATATATAAAATAAAATAATTTCTTTCAAGTTTGTAGTGATATTAAAGCCAGTGTTCAACAAAATGAAGTTTATCCCAGAATTTCTTTACATCAGTACAATCATAAAAAAGTTAAGTTGAAGATTCACTTTGTTTATTTCAAAAGGTGCAAGACTCCTCTGTCTGTGAATCTAGCAACTATGCAAACGGTTTGATAACAGTTAAAAACCCAACCTGAATTTGTAACTCAAAAAGTTTTTTTTCCATAGTATATCACTAACTAGAAAATTGCAGTGAAACTCCCCTCTCAGAGTATTTTGTTTTCTCTACGTAAGGCATTTCGGATCAATTTATTGCTACATTTTGGGTCTACAACTACATGTTGATCTACAATCCCATAACAATTCAGAAAGACAATTTGACATTGTAATTGATGAAATTGGGAAAAATAGGTAGTTAGTAGCTAATTTCTTGGTTTATGGCTCTTTGAACTTGATCTGAACATTACTCATTATATTGGTGAACATCGCCTTGGTAACATTGACAAGTTGCAGTAGCTAAACGTTAGCCACAAATTTAGAAAAAGACTCTTTAACCTTTTAAATTAAAATCTGGTCATAAATGTTCCTTGTTGTTGATAAAAAAGAATACAGAGAGAGCTTAACAAAATTGCCTGAATATTTTCATTAAATAAAAAGTGTTACATTTTGGTTATATTCATATAGTCATATAGTGGTATAGTCATATTTGCCACAGAGAGAGACCGGTTGGATTCAGTTATGTGGTACGTGCCTTAGCCAACTGAGCCACAAGGAGGCCCCTGTTTGAGCAGACATGGCTTGATTATACCACCATGACTAGGCTGGTCCTCCAGTGTGGTGTGGACACAAGCACGTAGTGTAGTAGCTGGTTGTATTAATACACCACAACACCCCCCTTGAGACGCTATTTAAGACCAGTTTTGAGTGATGACTAATGATGTCTAATGATGACACCCAGGGGAGGATCTGCAATGCCCCTTACAACAGCATATAGTGGAGGATTACTCTATAGGTTCGAGCCAGCCTCTACAAATGATTCCCGTTGTAGCGTGACTGTGCGAGGATTACAAGGAGGATTATTAGCAGCTGAAAGAATTTAATGCGATACTGTTACAGAGAGAGAGAGGGAGATGGGTGTTTTGTGACAAGCTGTGGATTATATGAATTTCCTGGACCGTAGTGCGTGTTACCAATCCACGTACAACTGGACACCTAAAAGTCCAACATACATCCTGGTACACTGTGACATTTACTTTAGTTGAAAACCAACAGGTCAGTGAGAGCCCACTGAGCTCTGATGGGGTGTCAAGTATCACGGCTGATGTTTCATGTTTCTCTGTAGCAGGTGACTATTAATGAATTATTTTTTATTCCAGAAGAAGACGGGGCCACACGGATATTTGATAACAAATCAAACTGGAAAAACTGGACTATCCCTCCACTGCGCATCTTTATGGTGCAACTAGGAATTTGGCAGACTGTCAGAAGTGTCTGCTTACAGGCGCTCGTAATTGACAAATCCCATTACTGAATTTATCAAGAATATTTTGCAACAACCATGGTGCGGACATTGCATTATTCTCAGGCCACAAAGGGACAAATGCTGGGATGCTAAGTATGACTAGCAATTTATTTTCTTTTAAACTGCAGCCTCCAAACCCATCAGAATCCACCTCGACAAAAAAAAGAAAGAAATGCATAATGGAAGAGCCCTTGAAAGAAAAAGTAGTCAATATTAGTCCTGGATGTAGATTATTTTACACCCATCTGGCAAAGCACTGAAACAGCAGCGATACCATCATGTGTGCGTGACTCCTACACTGCTTCCACCAAGCCTCTCTGATAGGGTAGCATATGAACTACAGCTACCAAGATGCATTGCAGTTCCCAGTAACCAGGGTTGCTGCCTGGCTGGATGATGGTCACGTACTGGGCAGTGGAGAGTATGCGTAACATTAACAATTTAACGTGATCGTGACGCCATTAATGTGATCCCCAGAATCCTTCTCCGACTGTCACTTTTTATTTGACCCCCAAGTTATTATATTTTTTTTAAAAAACAACAACAAAAAAGTGACAGTCGTAGAAGGATTCTGAGGATCACATTGGGATACTTGTGGTTACATGGTGTACATTATATAACGTTACCAAACGTTACCAAACGCAAATGTCTGTTTGAATAAAATAAAAAGGGGCATACTGATTCGCAGTGTGTTTTTCATGGTAGCTGGCCAAACAAATAGGCCATAGGTAAAAACCGACGGCAATAGTTTTTATAATAGATTCGCAATTAAACCCGTTTAAGACTTACTCATCAATCTAAGTGACAGCAACGTTGCTGCAACAAGTAGGAAATGTGGCCCTGGTTACATCATGTTGCCTTACTCTAACATTTCCCCCAAAATATCCTTTATTACACAATCCAAATGCAACGCAATCCGTCAAAAATAGAAGCTTTTACCGGAGGGTTTCATTTCTAACTTCATCCATCACTGCCAATGTAGAGCATTGATCAAGCGACACGCCCCTTTCCGCATCCCCTCTGCCTCGCACTTGTGGAAAACTGGCACACGGCATGAGATACGCGTCAAGTTTAATTTCATTTCGTTTAGTTTAATTAATTTCATCATTCATACAGCGAAGTACTCGTGTGTGTAGCATGTGAACACCGACAACTAACCTAGCTCTGACAGGCACCACTGATAATGTTTCATCAAAGAAAAAAACCGAGGCTATCTTACCTTTAGGCTTTAGGTAGAGAGATGTGGGCTCCGAGTGCCTGTACGAAGCTTTTCCGCAGCAGTGGTGAGAGGGAGGGGGTGTATCCCGGTATTTAAAGTGGGGGACTGGCTCGGTAGATGTTACGTGCTAGAGAGGGTGGGACTTCGGCGGCGCAGCGTGCTGTAGGTCACGTAAACTGAGGGGACATGGCCCGTGTGGTGAGGATGCAGCATAATGACTGTGCGCATCCTGTCCCGATGTATTCGGAATTATAACACGGGTAGTTTCAGTGCTTAGCTGTGGTTGGAAAATACCCGTTATACGCGCAAGAGAGCACGTAGCAATTCATTTAAAATGTTAAAAGAACGGAAAACCACTACTCATATCTTAGCCTTAGCCTATGTGTGGCTTAGCAACCATGTTGGTTTAGCTTGATATTGCTGGGCGGAAAATAACATTATAATAGTATTAAGTAGTAATAAAAATAATATAAATTAAATATAAAACATTTTCACACAAAATATATTGAATTCCTCTGTGTCGTGCCTAATAAGGCCACTTGACTGTTGTAGAACCACTGTAAACCATCGCCTTATTGCTTAAATGTAATATCTCATACAGGCTATAACAGGCCTTTGCGTAATGGGGATTCCCTCCGATGATCAGTGGAGAGTACAGTTCGCCTACAGACGTTCACGCTGTTTTTCCACAGCTGATTGAAGAGAAACCGTTGCAACCTAGTCTATGAAATGAACCCGAGACATTGGAAGGAAATGTACACTCAGGAAAAGGATGAGGAATTTGGATGCAAGCCAGGTTTGTGTCGTTATTCTACCGAATCAACAGTGTCTCGATAGCTCCCCCTGCTGTCTGGCTGTAGTTACTGCAGTAGAACGTTTTCTCTTTCATCCCCCTGAAGGCTTTGGCTCTCAGGTTCTGCGGCGCTGGCTTGACAGACAACAACAATTGGATTCAACCATTGGGTCCATATTCAGACCGATCAATTGGTTATGCATTGATTGAGATACCATTTGAACTGCTGTCACCTACTCTTATAAAATGATTGTTAATACAAAAGTAGAACAAATGTTGCTACTTTTTAAAGAAGTGACTCAAGTCCTCAGTTGGCAAAATGATGTCACTTACTGACTGGATCCTCTGTATTTTAAAAACATTGAACCTGTTATGAGAGCCTGTTATGTTGAAATATAAAGCTTAAATAGAACTCTTTATAACAACGGAAACAACAAACTAATAATAATATAGTTTAAATGCTTTACAAGAAGGAATAAAACAAAAATATTAAACTATAAAACAGAGAAACAAGTGCGTAAAAATAAGTAAATGCATGAAATAAGCGAACAAAAATAATATATATATATATAATATAATAATAATAAATAAAAACAAGTCAAGTCACCTCCTTATTGACTATAGGATCAACTTGTCTATCTCATTTTAAACTAAGCCTATACAAATACCATATTAGCAACAGGTATAAAGTGTGAAGCAACAATATCTTGCATTTAACATGGAACATACTGATAAAAGTATCAACTCAATATGCTTTAATAATGCTGAAACACTACCTTCATGTATACTCACCATGTTTCACTTGTAAGTAGTAGTCCGTTGAGCAGCAAATCATAGCAGCTTAGTGGGTGCATTACGCAAGCCGGTATGCTCTATTTAGAGAGAACAAACACAGGTGTGGAGTAGAAAAAGCTTCCGGTTTCATCCCAGTGTTTTTGTTCCTGAATTTCAAATCTAGTTCTGAACAGGTGTAAGATTAATTGCTATGGACTAATCTCTTCAGAGATTTTATCTCCTAATTAGATTTTATGTTATTCTCCTCACTTCTACATATTTAACCATTCCTTGTTGTTATGCCACATTGTGAAGCATTTTGCTTTTAGATAAGTCTTATATACATAAAGATATTTATTAAATAATAACACATTTGATCCCAAAGTCAAATTCTCCCGTTGTTTTCCCCCTCCAGCCTCCAGGGTGGATGTTTGTTAGTATAGGGGCTTGAACCCAAGTCCTCTAGTTGAAGGGCAGTTTCTCTACTCAATACACCACTCTACTGTCCTGTTGATGGTATTAGTATTAGTAGAAAGATCCTTTGAAGTTTTCTGGCCCCATGTACTTAAAGCTTATCAAATGATAGTGGATAAATAAATCCATAGTTTTCTTAGTCTTCATCCATTCCCTCTAAACATCTAAACATACTCACCATGGACTAAGGCTGTTTAGAAATCAACTTATTTTCTACTGCTAGAATGCTCACCTTCATCTTTACCTCAATGCGGATCATTTCCAAAGTCAATTAAAAAGCAGAAATGTAAATTATTCAAAACCAAACCTGGAATTTGGTTGCCAGGCATGTGGGCAACATGCTCTGGGGCCTGAAAGGGCCCTGAACGCCGTGTGTTTATATATAGACACATTTGCAACACTGCACTGATCTCAACTGGAATATGTGACCATGCAGACAAAATTATATGATTGTAATGAATAGTGAGCTCTGGCAAAGCTACACTGCTAAAAGGTGTTCAGGTAATAGACGTGTGTGCATGTCTTGTTCAAACTGAAATTGTATTATTATTGGTGCTTTGTTGTCACTGTCCCATTCAAATTCACATAAGCTGTACTGTATTGCCATTTGAGCAGTGTGCTGCCTGCCACGCTACTGGCCTGAATGCACGCTGCTTCTTGTATAATATTGCCAAACAGTTGGTTCATGATGCTTTTAGTTATGAACCTTCATACTAACATCTCCACCCTGTTATTTCACGATGATTCCACATCCTCTTAACATTGTCTCCTGTGCTTTATAGGCCTCTTCTCATACAAATTTGCACACTATCTTGGCACAGAACAATTTCTAGTATTGCTAGCCTAACCTATCTGATGGGGTAGGCATCAAGTGGGTGGGTTCTTGACGGGGCAGAACATGATGTTGAATGGTGATCACTGGCGGTGCTGGCAGCCTGTACAACATGCTTGCCCTGGAGCCAGTGGGATAATCATAGTGGGATAATGTAGGTATGCACGCCGGCTTTAATCATATTCTGACAAACAGATCAAATACAGAACACATATAGAGTAAAATATCTATATTACCATATAGATATTGATGACATTATTGTGATATTGCCTGCAGCATAATCTTTCAGAGCTGTCATTGTTTTATCTACCAGATTCAGGATGTTTGAATTATCTTTCATTCAGCTCACAAGTTGCCTACAGTAATCTCACTGATCAGACATGAGATCCAATTGACTAAAGCAAGGAAAAAAAAAAAGGTTTACCAGGAGTACTAATTATGGCAACACCTGATATACCACATAGAGGATGTGACTGATATTAAATTAAGCCTAGAATAAAGGGTGGTTGAAAACTAAATGTTGGCAATAGTTCAGTAATTGACTGTCAGTAGGCTCCATGCCCCAGTCTGTAGTCTGTGAAGTCAAAATAAAAATATAGTGTTTCCAGTTTTTCTTGAAATTATTCCTTATAATTTTGTCCTAGTAAACTACGGTTGCTGCATTTTCAGCCTTTGTGTATGACACCATATCTTCTGGTATCCCTCGTCTTTGTGAATCCACTGTGCTGTTGACCAAAATGTTTGTCCTTGTAAAAGATCTTGACAGTCTTGAAGATTTTACCACGATTTCACACCCCCACTCTCTTATTTATTTTGTTTCTAGAAATGTCTCTTATTATGTCTTGTACTTTAGCCACAGTTGGCTCAGTGCAAGCAGCTCACCAGCAGGAGGTGCTATCATAAAGGCAATAAAGCAGCTTCCAGGTTGATCTTTTGTATGCTGATATAATTGAAACATGGCTTTGATATAAACTAATTTGAAAACATGGACAGTTATCAGCTTTCTTACAATACAGTACATCAAGAGGATAAACCAAAATGAGTCTTTCCATCCAGCTGAAACATTGGTCACAGCACGACTGGAATAAAACCAGGAAAATGATTCAGTTTTGCATTAAAAATCAATTTGTTACTCAGAAGGCAGTTTTATTAAATTTTGTTACATCGGATAGTGATCGCATTTTAAATTTCATGCTGAATTCACCAGTGAGATATAAAGGAGCTTTGTTCTGGCCTTGACCGATCCCCAGGGGTCCTCAAGGGTATCCTAGAGGATCCCAAGATGAAGGAGATGTTTCAATATTCTGGGAAGCTATTTTTCAGTTAAATGCTATTGTGATGTAAATGCTTAAATGCTCTTGTTCACCCTCTACACCTCAGACTTTAGATTCAATTCTGGCTCTACTCTCGGATGATTCATCCATCGTGGGTTGCATCAACGAGAGATGAGGATGAGTACAGGAGTCTGGTGGAGAGGTTCGTCGGATGGTGCAACGACAACCACCTACAGCTCAATGTCAGCAAGACAAGAGAGCTTGTGGTGGACTTGCGTCGTCGGAACAAGAAGCACCCACCACCTGTGATCCTCCAGGGTAAGGAGGTGGAGGCGGTGGAATCGTACAAGTTCCTGGAGGTGCACCTCAACAATATACTGGACTGGTCAGACAACACTGATGCCCTCTACAGGAAAGGTCCGAGCAGACTGTACTTCCTGAGGAGGCTCAGCTCATTCAATGTGTGCAACAGGCTGCTTCACATGTTCTATCAGACTGTGGTGGCCAGTGCACTCTTCTTTGCAGTGGTATGTTGGGGAGGTGGCATCAAAGCAAGGGATGCCAACAAGATCAGCAAACTGGTCAAGAAAGCTGGCTCAGTTGTGGGAGAGAGCCTGGACAGTCTTGAGGAGGTGGCTAAGGGGAGGATGAGGTCTAAAATCAGATCCATCTTGGAGAACCCATCCCACCCCCTCTACGATGAGGTGAACGGGCTGAGAAGCTCCTTCAGCCTCCGTCTCATCCAACCTAAGTGCACAAGGCAACCCCTGAGCCTGCTGCTTTCTCCCCCCTCAACCACACACACACACATACACACACCTACACACGCACACACACACACACAC
>CABFOQ010031126.1:0-11986 GCA_900660455.1 Gephyroberyx darwinii
ATTATTCCCTTTCAAAACTGCCTGAAAATTTTGAAAAAGCAAATTATTCTGTGTTCTTGACAGATATTTTGTGCACATTTTGAACCAAAGGTCAAGGCCGCACATGACTGACTACATGGTAGTTAAATGGACTTATATAGCGCCTTTCTAGTCTTCCGACCACTCAAAGCGCTTTACACTACATTCACACACTGATGGCAGGGGCTACCATGTAAGGTGCCAACCTGCACATCAGGGGAACCTAATCATTCATACACACACTCACACACCGAACGCGCAGCTTCGGGAGCAATTTGGGGTTCAGTATTTTGCCCAAGGACACTTCGACAGCCGGGGATCGAAACACCGATCTTCTGATTCTCTACCTCCTGAGCCACAGCCGCCCCCTACACTGACTACACTGTCAATCCACCTGAATCAGAATCAGGTTTAATGCAAAAACATATTTGGCAATAAACCTGATTCTGATTCTATACTTAAATTACCCAGATATGTAGCAAATAACGCATATCTGTGAAGAACACAATAATCAGGTGGATTGACAGTGTCGTCAGTCATGTGCGGCCTTGACCTTTGGTTCAAAATGTGCACAAAATATCTGTCAAGAACACAGAATAATTTGCTTTTTCAAAATTTTCAGGCAGTTTTGAAAGGGAATAATCGGAGAGCTTTGTTTTTATTGTTATGTAATATGAGCCGATGATGCGTCTACATGAGGTTTTTACAGAAACAAGACCTTTGTCACCATATCTACCAAACATTTACAGATCCATATTGGTCTCGTCTGGAGGGTATATCAGAAATGTGTTTACTGTATAAATAGCTTGCAACACGCTGCAAAGACTAGCATTTATGGCCCGTATAGTATATATGCATGTATGCTTATCGCAATCCACATGCTGTATGTGGCATAACATGTATATATCTATAACTCATATATTCACCAGGATGCACATGCATACATTTTTGAATAGTGAGGAAAACCTATAGTTTCAATTTAGTTCATGTTTTATAACATATTGGCACTACTGCCGGGTTAACTGTTAAGTCCTGCTAAAATTTGACGTGAGGATTTCTGAACGTACCAGGCTAATAGGGTACATATTATTAGCCTCTGACTCCCATGATTTTGTTTTACTAACTCACCAAATATCCAAATAACAATGTTTAAATATGATTCAGAAACAACAAAATGGCTGATCTAATATGGCTGGACTGGTACATGCACTTGTACTATACAAGAAGCCTACACAGCATACAGCACTGCCCACATAACATAGTAACAGCACAGTGTGCTATTTACTGAATGCTTTTCACCCAAAGGCCTTAAAGCACAATGAGTATAAACAGAGTATAAACATTTCTAACGTGGATGACCACAGTAGGAATCTACTCATAGCCCTTGCAGCGTTAATGCAGCTGCTTGTTGTACAGGGCATACTATGTTTAACTGTAGTCTATATGACAATGGTAAACAAGATGAAGAGTATAGAAGAGTGGATGAAGAGTAGAAAATATTGTGTATTTGATTATCTGCTGGCTTATGTTTGAACATTTCTATGTGGCGCATTAGATTAGGCAAGTAAGAAACATTGTCCTTAAGATGGTGGCATTAGATGTGTTGCATTAGTAGTCTGATCGCTGCTCAGTTCAGAAGAAGTCATTTAAAAAAGGCTTACATTATATATTGTTGTGCTGTCGGTACTCAAGACGGTTCTGTAACAGTACACATTTTAAAATGCACCTGTTTATGATATAATGGGCAGATATTCTCATGAGCTTTCTCAAATTCAGAGATGTATATTATCTTGATAAAGAATAAAGTCATTAAATGAACTCATTTTACAATGAGTGTCTCTGCTTGCAGTTTAGCAGCCAGAAACTCGTCTTTCTTTTGCTCTACTTTCATCAGGCTGTGGTATCCTCTAAACATATTTTCATCTCTCCAAAACGATGTGCAGAGGGAGTATTTTCATATGAAACAACAGGATTCCCTTTTCATTGCTTCACAAAGATCTACATTTCTCTCTCTCACACATACACACACACATGCCATCATTCAAACAGAAACTGAGATATGGGATATTTGAACTGACATTTGTCCCTCCCTCTTGTATTTCCATCTGGGCTGTGATTTTTTTTTTTGGTAAACAAACGTCAATTTCTGATAAAAGCTTCAAGCTCATCACAACATTACTGTAAGAGCATAACTTAACATGAAATGTGCCCTATCACTTGCAGCACAAGTTGCACTTCTCAGTAGAGATACTCAGATAGCGCAAACAAACAAAGTCACCTTACTATGTAACGTGGCAGAACCAGCATCTGAAATGCCCTTTAAATCTCCTTTCCGGTTAATATGATGGTCCTTTGTCTAATTGTCACAAAATAAAAATAATCTATTTTTCCACAACACGACGTGTGGCAGCCTAATAATAACACAGTAAAGGACGTGAACATCAAACCATCAGTGTGTACAGATGAGAGTGGGAGCGACAGAAAACAGAGCAAGATGTTCATCTACTGAGGTTTCAAAGCGCCCTGAATGAAGTTCCCCTCACGTTGTAACATGCGAAGTGTTTTCATTGAGCAGAATGTCACTCAACCTCTTTTCCACTGACATTTTATTGTTTATTTCTAAAACATCAGAAGAGTTGTAGACAGACAGTTAAAGGCAGAGGCTTTAAAACATATAGTACATGCGAGGTACCTTCCCATCGTTGCAGGGCCCCGAACATCCTCTAGTGTTTTGACTTCCTTGGTTAATTCACACATCGTATGTGTAACTTGAAGTGGCCATCAAATACCAGAGACAGAGCAAAAACATGACAGAGAAAAAGGGGAAAAGTGCATGCAGAGGGAAACCCTATGTAGGAGAGAATAGACGATGGTGAGAAGAAGCAGATGTATCAAAAAAGTGAATCACCCCTTCTTTCTGTCTTCTGGCCCACACTATTTGTCTTTTTCTCTTTCAGTAATGACATGATGTGGTACACAACGCCCTCGCTAGGTATCTGAGTAATGAGGGAGTCCTCACTTTCAGGTGTTTTCCATCAGAATAGCAACCCAAAAATACATCGTTGGTATCCACAGAGACAGAAAGCAGTGTCAAATTTGACTCATTCTCAGGGCCAGAATTACGTGCAGATGTGCTTTAAGGAAAATACTCAGTTACGCTACGTCCATTTTGTCGAATCAGGAAGTTTTTAGCATATGAAGTGGAAGTAAACGTTAAGGCCCATTTCATTTCAAGCCCAGAAGGAACAGAGGCAGAGTTTAGGCCTTCATGATGGCAGAACAGAGCCCAGCAGAGAGCAAGAGCATGAAAGAAAAGAAACCTCAGAGACAGATGAGACGAGAGCCAGATGTTTGTTTTGTCCTTGTTGTGGTTCACGTCTCCAAACCACCTGAGCAATGTGTTTCTACAGTTCTACTCCCCAACTGATCCCCATAGCTGCCATTAACACAGAGGCATGCTGTCCTTGAAGGAGTTTTTAGTCACTTCATCATCTCATTAAGTGCATCAAAGGAAAAGTATTGCTATTTTGTTTGACACCTAAGAACAGAAATGTTGTAGCATTGTACAAGATGTTTGTTTTCAAATGAATCTCAAACTGGTGCACCCTCAAGCCATCTGTATTTTAGTTACTTTGTTCTCTCTGCTGCTGATAACCTCAAGTCGGCCATAAAAGTAAAAAGTGTCTTATTTTGCAAACTTTCTCTCCTGGTTTCAGTGATGAAATTTTAGATTTGTTTTCAGGTTTTGCAGGAGAGGAACAAAGAACAATTAAGCACGTCAACTATTGAAGCCGTCACAATTTAATTTACATTCTCCGGGGTTTTAAAAAAAGTCTTTTGTGATGTCAACAGCTTATAACAAACGAAACCTTGTTTACCAGAGGCTTTTCTCATCGGTATTTCAACACAACTAAGGCTACCACATCAACACAATTGTACAGCGATATTGTGTAGTTGCGTGCTCATCCAAAAAGCACCATCATAAGCCCTTAGAGACAAATTCAAACTGCAACATAAAGATCCACAGATGTTATAATCTCCTGACGGTTTACTGCTGTATTGAGTGCAGACGTGACTGTAGGACGGGTTAAGAGCAGAGATAAGCGCAAGCAGATGTTCGGCTGGTGCACAGGTGTACATCTACCCAATATGTAGCATAAAGGGAGAAAAAGTGAAAAATCCTGAACTGAATCGTGATCCATATTGCAGTGAATTGAGAATTGTTTTTCTTAACATCACTGAAATAAAACATGGATATAACATGGAACCGACCCGTAAGCCCATGTCCCTACACAAAATGGACAGTAATGCAATATCAATAGTATTGCAAAAGCAGTTGTTGTTATAAAAACAAAATTGTTACAAAACCTAAAATACATGCATTCATCTCTCACACGCATTTCACCAGTGGGGTCATAGTGCCGCGTCCACACCACTGGAGCAGGTTGGGTTTCAGTATGTTATTCAGGGACAGGTACTGGTTAGTATAGGGATAAATCCTGCTCCTTCTAGTTTTGTTAAATCTGCCCTCACTTGCTTTGTGAATTAAAATCAAATCTATCGTTATTATTTAGGTTTCCTGTGTTGCTTTTCAGTAATTCTTAACTACACACACGCAGTTGGATGCAGACTATTTTGAAAAAGTAGATGATTTGTCTTTACCAATTAAGTCTTTGTCGGACGAATGTGCCAAAAACGCATAAATGTCAGAGAGGTATTTTTTCTAAATCTGACCAACATCAACATGATTGAATAAAGGCAGTTTTCACTGAAGAACAGGTATTCAGATTGACACAAAGTCTAGACTGGTGGAAGGCCACTATATGCCTCCAGTACCTTTCCACCTTTCTACAGCAGAAAGGTGTCTTTGTGCGTGAGAGGGTAATAATAAGATGCAATACGGTATATGTATTGTTGCTGATTGTACCCTTTGCAGTTAAAGATGACTACTTAATATAATTCCCTCACCATAAGGATGTTAAAAACTCAGTCATGTCGCCCTTCTCAGAGACGCTTTGACCAAAACAAGTTCTCTTCACTCACATTCAGAGGTTTTTTTGTTGTTCTCTTTAGAAACAATTGCATTTTTAGTTTGTGCTTATTGCCAAGATTGGGCCAGCAGTTCATGGCTTGAAGTCTGATACACTAATTATGTTGCTAAATCAGTACAATTATGTGACCAGGGGAAAATCAACTGAGCAATTACAATAAATGAGGCCGTTAGCCACCCGTGTGCTATTTGGAATGTGCTAAAGATAGATAACGGGTCCAAAGAGACTCTTCACAAATTTTGTAACTCAAGTTATCAGGCAGCGTGTAAAATAACAATTTTACCCAATTAAGATTTTATTTATTTAGAAAAGGAAAAGAAAATGAACAATTACTTCAACCAGTTAACTGACTAAAATATGGTGCATTCACACCGAAATTATGTGTTGTGTTATTATTTTAATTTATCTTATATTATGATATAAAGAAGACATTTTAGGCCAATTAAATACATTGAGCTAACAGCTCAAACAGTTTTAAGATAGCAAAGTAGAGGGTGACGAGGTCTCGTCCTCTTCCGTCCCTGACAGCCAATCAAAGGGTCATTATTCTGACTTTGGGTTTCACCAATAATTGTATGCTTTTTTCAGACCAATCGGCGCTGAGGGAGGTGCAAGAGCCCTTAAAAAGAGTTTCTCCTCTAAATATTCAACATTTCCGCCAGGCTCCAGATCGTTGCAGAGGGACACTCTCCAGTCATCAGCAGTTGTAAGTATACTGTATATTTATGCCATACTTGAACATTTTGTCATATCGTAATACTTAATCATGCCTAATAGTCATTTCGGATCATGAACCCATAAGACCTTATGGTAAGTGTCATAGTGACTTTATGTCTGACTGAAACTCGTTACGAGCTCTACTACGGACCAAAAGTACAATAATGAACTTCTGAACAAAATTGAATGGAACACCAAAATATTAAACTGGACATCAGAGAATGAGAAAAATCTCTAACCCTTTTTCATAAATAAAATCTGATAAAACTTGTCACCAAATGTTGCCATTACATGTTAAATGACGTCTGTTTTGCAGCATGCATGGGTAAAAAAAAAAGTGATTGAAAAATTGGACTGCTGACTAGTAACAACACACAATCAATACAATACATACAATATACAAATCATGAATGTAGCATTCACTTATTCATCTATTGATAGCAAAAGAGCAACTTTTATCGGGGCTTGCGGACATTTATTTTACAGAGGGCCAATATATAGAGCTATGTTTCACTGAATTTTCTTTCCATTTCATTCAGGTAGACTAGCTCTAAATACAGTATCCCGTTAGTATACAGTTGTTCCCCACTGGGGTTTGATTGGCAGTGTGAAAAAATGGTCTAATAATTACATAACATAAACTATATATGTGTATATATGTGCATTGCACTGACGAGTAAATAAAGATTAGGAAAGAGGCCAGAGGAGCTAAGATTCCAGGTGTAGCCCATTACATGCTTCACTGTTAGATACTGGGAGGCAGCTAAACTACAAACTAAGTACACACTATAATCCTGACTATACTATATTTTTCTTCTGCCTCAACTCTCTCTCTTCCTCCTTGTCACCTCTCCACTGTACTTTACCCCAATCCTCCCCTCCCCCCGTCTTTGCTTGCTGTTGAACCTCCGCCCAGAGATGATCATCTGGTTTTCTAGGTTAGCTCCACAGGTGCAATGTCTCTGAATGTCTGTTTAGCACCAATTCAACACCGTCTCCAGTCTCTCCTCTGTATTTATTTCATATGAACTCTTTTGTTGTGTAACATATTTAGATGTTGTTTATGGTCCTTCATTGCTCTTGCATTGCTGTAACTACTTTTATTGATGTATACATACACATAAATAAAACAATTGATTTGAAACATTTCTCCTTGACAGCGCGACACCTCAGATTTCAATATTTAATATTGCATTATTTTGTGTTGTTCAGTGCAAAAGCCTTTCCTTCCAAACTAAAAACTATTTTTTCGTTTTTTTAGTGTTTTTGTTGGACTAGTAAATAAGGCATCATACATTTCTTTCAATTTGAGTATAATAATGCCCCAGGAATATGATTACCCATAAAGAAGAAAGCTTCTGTCTGACAGTATCAGCTTTCAGCTTTGTAACATGATGCAAAATGATGAAATACCTTGCTTTGAGTGTTAAATATTAACTGATGTGTTGGTATCAGTGTTGGATATATGACTCAGATTAATTTGAAACATCCAGCTTGATACATTTTCATTTGAAAGGGCCATGACACTTTTTACACATGACATTTTAGTAGATTATATCCCCATAGAGCATAGCTGCAATTAAAATGACGGTCCGATAGTAGCTATTTATTGGCTAATTGATTTCTGTTACATAAAGGTAATTGTCAAAACTCAGCGCCGGCCTTTACGGATGAGTGTTGTACCAAAGTAAGTGTAATTTTAGTTGTAAGATGAAAACAAAATACATGAATCAGTACAACACAAATACAGTCCTGTCTTTCTCTCAACATGTTTTAAGTATTTAACTCATGTTGGACCTGAACCTAACTTTTTCTCAGTCTCTGTCTTGGCATGGTTATTTCTTCAATAGTTCTTAGTAATTTGAAGACCAATGCAAATAATCTCCAATAACTACGCGCGAACCACAAGATGCCACCTCTCTGACTTTCTTTCCGTACAAAGCTCTACATTCTGCTACAAAATACTGAAAACTGACAAGCAGTGTCTTCGTGACAGTTTTGAATGATTTGATTTCATGTTGGTCTCAAATAAGACCTGGACAAACAAGCTTGCTCTGATCTTAGCCTCATGTTGGTCATAAGGCCCAGTCTTGGTTTGTACTGAACTCAACAGAAGTGATCTCAACTACAAAGTATAGCTTGGCCTATCTAGCCACATCTACAGTCAAACTATTTGTGAGTGGCGTTATATCTTGCCAGAGATATAGAGGTTTAAATAAAACATGGGTTTAGTACAAAATGTACCCATATTTTTTCCTTTTAATGGATATTATCAATATAAATGCAACAATACATTTTTTTTTTTTTTGCAAAATCATGACATATAGAGAGAGAGAGAGAGAGAAAGAAAGGGAGGGAGAGACAAGGAGAGAGACAAACATATACCTTAAACCACAGTCTAGGTGTGCTGCTGGTGTTGTGGTCTCTTTTTTCTCTTTTCAAGCGTGGAGAAATCCGTCTTTCGTGGAACAGGGGAGGAAGAGAGGGGGTGTGAGAGATAGAGGGGGAGGAGAAGAGGTGAGGATTGGGATAAGAATCTACATTTCACTAAATCAGGGCCCACCACAACCCAGCATACACGCCCTCTCGCCCCACCCCCCCAGTTGTCTTTCTTCTTATCCAAAGCCCACCACAGGCCGCCTACTCTCATCTCTCTGAACTCTTCTTCTTTTATCTTTGCAAATCTCTCTAAATCTGAGACCACCACGAACCCATCCTCGCTTGACTTATGCTATTTTGCAGCAGAATTTGGCATACCTGTAATATGAAATGACATCAAGTAAGGATAGCATACATTTAATGAAATGCTTTTATTTTTTTACTATTGTATACCAAATTTGGTATTATTGTATTATTATTAGTGTATTATTTATGTTGTTAACGTCAATAATTATATAGATTTAAAGGCGTGTGATGCCTTTATATCTACATGCAGATTTTTTATATTATTTATGATTTATATGAAAAGTATTTATTATATATTCATATATATTAATTCTATGTTCATTTAGAAATATGTCACTTGTAATTGCTAACTTGCTAATCATTTTTCAATATGTGTATTTTTCAGACATTCGACCAAAATGAAGGATTTTATTCGATCCCTCCTCATCCTCATTGCGGTGCTGATCTCACCAACAGGTAGGATGAGGCGTTCAGGATGCAGCCACTTGATTATTACGTTCCCATTGGGGCAAGAGCGGTTGGATGTGTTATATACTATCCATTCTCTTTCTCTCAGGGGCTGTGGATGTGTACGGTCACGTGGGAGAGACGGTCACCCTTCCCAACCCTAAAACAGACATCATAAACCCATATGTGTACTGGTATTTTGGAGCAGAAGTTGTGATCTCACGCAATCCCTTTGGCACAGTGACAATCAC
This sequence comes from Gephyroberyx darwinii, assembly GCA_900660455.1. Lineage (NCBI taxonomy): Eukaryota > Metazoa > Chordata > Actinopteri > Trachichthyiformes > Trachichthyidae > Gephyroberyx > Gephyroberyx darwinii. The sequence goes on from CABFOQ010031126.1 coordinate 9,170, forward strand.
AACAGGTGAATAGTACAGATATGTGGGGGGTTTTTACAAACAAAAGATAAAATGAGTGTATAAAATGCAGTCTTGTAATGGTAATGACTTCATTCCTGCCATGCAGATCAAGAATGGAGTAAGCGGGTGTCTATATCTGCGACGGACGACTCTCTGATCATCAAAAACATCGCACAACAGAACTTTGGGACCTTCACTTGTAAGGTGAAGGATGCTGTCGCAACTAAGAAGACCACTATGTATACACTCTACATGTTCACCGGTAAGAGAAACACAAAGGTGTTCAGTCACCATCGTGTGACATATGTATACTGCATATGTGTGTTTTGTACAGCATGCATACTTGATATAGATGTAAAGCTAGAAGCCAAAATAGTGTATCATCATCAATATTAAGAAAAATACAATACATCTGAAATCACACTTTTCTTTTTCTTCTCACAATCATTTTCATTATTTTCATTGTGCTTCCCTTGTCCTCCACAATTTCAGTGAGTGTAAAATCAGTCACTTCTCTTTTGGCTGGGGAGTCTCTATCTCTGGCCTGCGACGTAAAGACGTCTCAGCGTGTGAAGATACACTGGCTGAATCCCCAGAATAAAATCATGGCCGGGCACAGCAGGACTCAGGGGCAGGACCTCGTTGTGAAGGAAGTCACAGGCCAGGACCATGGGATATGGACTTGTGTTGTGACAAGTGACAACAGAGAAGCCTATGGCAAAATTTCTGTGACTGTTGTGGGTGAGTTACTGTAATTAAAAACTTTGGTGTCATCTCATAGTGACATCCCTTCTGAGTTACAGACTGAACTACTCACTAATACCATGTCTCTCTTGTCTTTCCTACCTAGACCTCTCTCCAGCTCCGCTACATCCTCAATATCCCTCTGCCTCCTCGTCCCGTCTCACCATCCCCTGCTCCATTCCTGATAACCTCCCCTGGAAAGACATCAAAGCAAAGGGCATCAAGGGAGGCAACTGGAGCTTCGTCCCTAGCCTGGCCTCGAGACTCAAATCTGGGGGACTGCAGAAGCTTTTCTCCTTCTCCCTAGAGGATGCACTGACCTGGGAGGTAGACCAAGACAGAGGACTGCATTTTTTTTCAGACCGTGGGAAAAAAAATCTGTCTCTGTGGAGAAGCACAGCGACAGAGGCAGACAGGGGGGAATACATCTGCGCCCTGGAATTTAAAGGTGTCACTCTGAAAAGGAGCATACATGTAGAGGTTTTACAAAGTAAGTCGGAGCAGAAATGCCGTGTGCAAACTCTTCATGTACCCATACCGGTCACATGAGATAAGCACTAAGAAGATGGATCATTTTTTATTTGTTTTGTTTTGCCTATCCCTGTCGTCTATCTGATCCATCTTCTTCTTGGCCCGTTTCCTTACTCCTTCCCAATTGTCATTCATAACGGAGAACCTTTCTGCTTCTGCTCTGTCGTGCCTCGCTAGTGTTTTTATCTCTTTGTTGCAAGGTTTACTTGGAACAGCGTCCCCGATGTGGCACGGGTCTAATTCAGTGGCTAATACACTTGTCTAGCTCCACTTGTTTTAATAGTGTATAATGGGCTTTGCCTCTGCCAGGAGAGTGTAGCAACACAATGAATTTTAATTGGATTCTTTGTCTTCTGACTGAGCATTCATAATGTAAAACTAAGCCTGTTCCTTTTTCACCTTAACCCTTATTTAACCAGGCAAGTTGATTAGGAACAAATTCATATTTACAGCAACAGCTTAGGGGGAGTAATTCCAGGGAAAGGGAGGGTTACGCGCATAAACACATGAACGCCTCCTAGCTGCCCAGCAGAAACACAGTCCTTCGCTGTTAACCGCTGAGCAGCCAGAATAGTTCAGTCTCAAGGCGTATTCTGACAGTAAATGTTGAAGAATTGAGAGCATTTCTCACTTCACACCCCCAGATTCAAACCGACAACTTTTCTCATGCAAGATCGTGTTTCCATGCTGTAATAATTCCTCGTATTTGATATTTTGTACTTTGTTTTTTTGTGATACTTTTATGCTGCTGCAACCCCAGAACCCCCTCCCCCACAGATGATAATAAAAGGAACTCTCTCTCTCTCTCTCTCTCTCTCTCTCTCTCTCTCTCTCTCTCTCTCTCTCTCTCTCTCTCTCTCTCTCTCTCTCTCCAGTCCTGTCCTCCCCGGGTGAACAGGTACTTGTTGGCCAACAGGTCAACCTGACTTGCAGCCTTGGCCATGCCCTCAACCCCGGCCTACGAGTGAAATGGATCCCACCACGATCCTGCCTGCCCTCTCTGGGACCTGACCCTCACCCCGCCCATCTCACCATACCGGAAATGGGTGGTGGAGACTGCAGGAGGTGGAGGTGTGAGCTGTGGCAGAACGAAACACAGCTGACGTCAGCCGAGATAAAGCTGAACATCGGTGAGCACAGGATGTGAGAGGAACAGGAAATATAACTTGGGCATGACCTTGTGGCCACAGTGTTTTACTGTAGAATTTCAGCTCTGCGTGTACTTTGTACATGTTGCGTGATGACTATCTATCTCTGTTGTCTGCAGAGAAAGCCCCGATGGATGTGTGGCTGCTGGTGACCATATGTGGCACCGGAGTCATCTTGATCCTCATCTTCATCGTCACTGTCATCCTTATCCGACGGCGCAGACAGGTATTGTTGAAGCTTTGCCATCGTTTTCCTTTCTGTTAAATTTCCCTGACTTAGATCACACTGGATTACTAGTAAGACTATCACAATAAGAGCGCTCGCTCTCTCTCTCTCTCTCTCTCTCTCTCTCTCTCTCTCTCTCTCTCTAGGGGATGCGGATGCCAAGGCACA
>CABFOQ010031127.1:0-18777 GCA_900660455.1 Gephyroberyx darwinii
CCCACATGTTGAGCCCATGTCACAGCGACATCAATTCCACTATCTGATTGGCTAGGAGCATTTGCAACATCATCACAGACAAGTGTGCATGAAGATCAAATTCCAAGGTAGGCAAACTGTGCTTGCCATGTATGAATTCATCCAGCGTTACTGCTAACGGTGTAACATGACGCCACTATCTTTATCTGTAACAGTCTAATCAACTCCAATTGATTTGGATAGAAACCAGAAATGGCCATTTATCCAAAATATACTAATATGTACTTGTAAGTCATGAAATACATCTGTTATGTTCAGGAAACTCAGTTAACACCAACTCTTGGTCCATCAAAATAAGAAATATTTTCTCCTTGAGGGAAATATATCACCTCTGTAGTTTATGATTGGCAGTTGCACTTATCATCATAATGATGATCAATGTGCAACAAGATAGCTCCGCTGCTTCCTGGCAGATGTAATAAGGTTATCAGAATTTATGGTGATCTCAGCGCCTCCCTGGCCTTCCTGCCTCTGGACAGCTGTACTGAGGTCAGCGTGTGAATATTAACCTTTGGCAAGAAGTTTGCTCCCCCTGCTCCTTGGATTCATCGTGTGCATCAGTCTTAGGGCAATGAGCTCGCTTCCCTCCTTGCAAGCTGTATTGAGGTCACCATATGAGGACTTACTGTGGGGCAGTTTTGCTTTTGCTTCTCTGCTTTCCCCTATTTATTTGCCCTGTGCCCGCCATCCGCAAACTACAACTAAAACGATGAATGTCCTCTAATTTCGTCAGTGTCCATCTACCATAAAGGGTTATTTTTGACATTTTAAAGTCAATGGGAAGCTAACTGTCAATCAATTTGTTCTTACACATGGCTAAACTTATATTCTCCCTTATTGTGAGTTAAATTCATTCTTGTCAAGTAAATAAAAACAAAAGCTGCAACTGAAATTCAAGTGAAATCAAACTTATTTAAAGAAAAAAAGTTTTTTCATGTTGGATTTTGAATTTGCAAAGGATCTTACGTGCCACGCCTGTATGTGATCAGTTCACAAATGCTCACAGCCTTTGGGATTATGCAGTTGTTGACCATTTTGGGTGGGTTAAACGTGATGTTAGGACGGAGTAAAGTCACTGAGAGCATGAACTATTATCTCTGAAGCCCTCTAGCCCTCTGCAGAAAATCCACCTTTAGTGTATTGTGAGGAACATGTACTGTACCTACAGAAAATCCCGTACCACTGTAAATCCAGAAGGAGTCTTGCGTATGGAGTGTCTGCTCATGCACCCCAAATGAAACATCTTCCATCGTCTCCTAATACGTAGTTGTGCCTGTAACTCCCCCAATGCGATGTGTAGGGTAGAAACCAAGCTGTGTCAGAAAAGAGAAAAAAAAAAGTACACACACAGAGTGAAAACCGATTTGTCGTTCTTGTTTGTGATTTAGGTATTTGCTGCTAATCGGCCTTGGAACAATTCTGGCGTGAAAGCCCGGACGTGAAATTTTTTGAAGGCGAAGACATAATGATGTTGATAATGTTTCCTAGACCACTGTTGCACTGAGGAGAGAAATAAAATAATGAAATAAATAAATATCCGACATACGTTTATGTTCTGTGAAGGGAAATTACGCGACCTGTCCAATTTGTAGCCCAATTATCTTACTGTAGCGATGGAGAACAGTTTATATCTCACTGTTTAAGGATTCAGGCTCTGTTGCTTCCCAAAGTTACCATCCCATCCAACGTTTCTCCCCGACGGCTCCGATGAGGAATCCCCGAGACATGCATGTAAAGAAAAATAGATCTTCAACAACACAGTTATCATTCAGATCCCTTCTGATCTCACGCGGTCACACACACACAGTTTACAGTTGCTTGTGAAACAGTCACTTTTCTGCCCTCTCATTGTCACATCTGTCAGCTTATCTCTTAAGGTCGATTCAGCAGTATGACATTGCTATTAGAGCCAAGGAGAGCAAGAACAAAGAGAATGCACCTGCGCTTGCTGATATAAGTATACTATTGGCTAGCTCATGTTGTTTGTTTGAATCTACCTTTAATGTCACATTACTATTTCTGTACCTCTCCTTTAACCCTCGAGTAAGGGGCTGCAGAGCTGAACCGCTTGGTGTGATAGACATTGATAGGAACCACTGTTGTAGATAACATTGTTCATGTTTAGAACACATTCGGACATGATGAAACCGACTGTACAGTTTTCTTTATGCATTTTGTGTGTTCTGGTTTATGAGGGAATTGTTTTGTAAGAAAAAAATCAAATAAAATATATTGTAAAAATCACGCGGCTGTGTTACACTAAGTCAATTACAAGGGCGTAAGAAGCCATGAACACCCAGGGATGAATTTCACTGGACAAATACATGTGTTGCTAATATGAGGCCACACAAATGGAAGTAAATCCCAAACTGTTAAGACAGACCTCCTTATGCTTCATTTTCATAAATTTATAAATCACAACACTACAGCATCCAACATTTTAGAGACCTACAAAATCTTTAGCAGCAGATCTTCTCTTAGCTGTCAATATGCTGGTATCAAAACGGGGGAAGCTGCAGTCAATAGAGATAAAGGAGGAGAAGCCAGGCACATGATGGGAGATAGTTGATGTGGTTGCGTGTAGCATTTTATCATCAATAAATCATTACATATTAATTTTGAGACTTTACAGTAAACAAACTAGACCAGCGGCGAGAAGATCGTCAGCCTCCACCGACCTCTACGCTGCATTTCACATCGTATGATTTTACAGGAAATCTGCTGGACTGCTTTACGGCCCAAAACAGGAAGAGGGCGCTGTTCTTCCAATAGCGCTAAAGCTTTCAAAGTTTCTTGCGATGGTAGACAGTGGAAGAAATGAGAGGCAGATGGAAAAAAAATAAATTCCAACATGTAAAACAAAAGCGAAAATGTTTGACAGAAAAAGAAAAGATCCCCTTTGCGACAGGAAGCAGTGGTTTATGGGAAATGGTGGTCAGATAGAGGCTACCAGTGATCTCAACCACCAACAACCGTTTGTTTACGGTAATTACATCAAGGTATCACAATCAATAATAAAATGGCATATTACATAATATGGGTCAATAGATTATTTAGTTTAGTTACTTATTAAAAATCAAACATCCTCTGATCACCCCACCCCAAAATGGATCACCCCATTAAATGAGCCTGAGCTCATGGTGCCATAAATACTCTGAAGAAGACCTCCACAACGGCAACTTCTCCTTGTCACTCTACCTTGAAATTGCTTCGGTTGACAAGGTAAGACAGAGCGACAATCTTACTGTCTGGGAAATTACCGGATCTTTGCCACAAGGCTCTGCCTGTGACGACCCCTTCCATCTCCCGTCCCTGCCCTTCTCCGAGCCGTTGTCATTTATAGTCTCAGCCCATTGATGAGCTGGCTTCGAGCTGGCCTTCACTCCTGTATAAGGTAATGTAATCTATTGTCTTTCTGTGTTCAACACGCTGCAACAATCCATGGCCATTACTTACAACGACTTTCTTTGGAGGGGCGCTGTCAATACCCTCCATCTCCATCAGTGTCAAGGTGACGGAGAGAGGGAAAGAGAGAGGAAGAACAAAAGAGCAGAGACTTCCCAGAGGTAGGAGAATCTGATCACACAGACAGTTACCATCCCTGTTCACGCCTGCCTCAGTTTCCTGTGATTTGGAGCAGAGTAGGGAAAGGAAATCACCATCCATCATGACGCAGTCTTGAGGCTACATTCACAGCAGTTGTGAATTGTTGCGGATATCAGATTTCTTTTTTGGGGTGACTGTTCATATCTATTCCAGGATGTAAGCCATATCTGATACCAATATGAACTGGCAGTGATGCTACACTTCCTCGCCTTGTTTCTAACATATTTCAATGATGGTATGTGCCTTGAGTTTTGACTGAATTGAGTCGTCTCTACCAAGTCAAGTCGGCAATTTTGCTTTCTTTCCGTTGTCGTGTCTCGTTGTTCTCCATGCTAACGCTTATCCAAACTGCCGTGTACCAAAATATGACGTGAAGACATGAAGTGAATGACGTAAGGTTTACTTGTATGTTGGTCACATGCCTCGGCATCCAATTTTGCACCACATATCCATGTGGTCCAGATAGAGTTGAAAAAAATGTGGCTCCGTGCACCTCTTTGATGTTTATTAGAAAACATCAAATCCGTGTCACATGTGAGAGGAAAAAATCTGAATTGGGACACTTTCATCTGCAGGGTGAATGAAGCCTGAGAGATCTGGCAATAACATCTCACCCTAAGGAATAGGAATAGGATGGAGCAGTGTGTTGATGAAGTGGAGAAATCTGGGAAACTGTTCCTACTGGCATGGGGAGTTTCAGTTCAGCTCATCGGTTACAGGTTTGGTATCAGGTTTCATTGTTTCATATGGACGCTGGGAAGAATCAAGATAGAAATGATAAAAATAACCTTTCAGTTTCAGGTTTTTCAGGTAAAACGTACAAAAATAATAAATGGTCACTGAAAAGGGAACCAACTAAAGTGTCACTCAAACTGCTAGCTAAATAAAATAAAACAAGTTTAGGTCAGGTGACAGGCATCCATGGATTGCCCATCGTCTGTATTGCAAGAAACAAGAGGGTGTTTCTAACCTCTGTAGTTGCTCGTTATGTTCATCCAATAGGAAAGACAAACACCACAGAAAGGATTTGAACTAAAACTGAATGAGAAAGACAAACAGTTGTCTTCTTTGTGTGGGAGGGCATGAACGGATGGTTGCCCTCACCAGCATGCCAGGGCCAGCAAGGCTTAATTTACCTCAGCAGGTTTGTGTAGGTGAACCTCACTCCGACTAACAAGGTGGCAATCCCAGAGCACCGACGCCACAGGACACTGGGCCTGGGTCAAAACCCATTTGCAAATAATTCATATTGTTTGCTGTAACCTGCATAGTGTACCAGATGGGTGGGCTGTCAGTACAATAACTGCAAGAAAGCTTACAACCACAGATACCTTTTTGTGATTTACAACTTACCAAAAATGATCTGATTTGTCTTGTTGTGGTAAACCCGACCAAGCTAGTCCTCCAAGCTGGTTAAAAATCCATTAAGAATATTTGCACAAACCATCAACCAGGTCTGAAGGGAAATCAACACCCACAACAAAGGCAAGATGACATTCATCACACAGCCCGGGGCTCTTCTGTATATTTCCTTCTATAGCGAGGTTGTTTACAGCTCTAATGAACAAGATCCATGAGAGAGCATACCTGTTACCCATCTGCTCTGCTCACACGTGACTGGAAGTAAAGCAGCCCAATTAGAGTCAAGACACACTCATGAGGTCTTCATCTCTGCGGTTGACTGACAGAACATCAGAAATATAGGGATGTTCTGTCAGGAATGTGCCATCGATGGAAATCATCTGGCGTGACAAACAAACCAAGAGCATTAATGAATGTAAAAACCACATGGCGCAGTCAGTCAGTGTACATGGTTGATGTGAGGGAGAGGGTGAAGGGATGTCTTCATCGTCAGGTTCAGTTCTGATACTTATGACTGGTTGTGGTGAAGATAGTATTAGAAATCCAGGAAAGCAAGTCAGGGATCGGCCTGGAATATATGATTCACTGCAGCTAAAAACCAAGCAACAGGAGTGAAAACCCAAAGGCATGAGTAGACGCTTCTGCAGAACAAACATGCCAGTGATGTCTTCATCATTAGAGCTGGTTCTCTCCGTGCAGAGAGCTTCAGAAAGCCCAGTATGTTCTATCATGAATACATCATTCATGGCAGATAAAAAACGCCAGAAAGCATGGGTCAAGACCGGCGAGTTTTATGTTTTAGTGTGAACAAATAAGGCAGCCTGCCGTCCCGTGGGCTCTCCACCGTCTGTGGTCATCCATGACCGAGGACGGTGGCATCAGCTACCTACCAAGAATATATCATTCATTGCAACTAAAAAAAAAAAAAGAACCAAAGAACAGATGGGAACGTCATGGGAAAGTCTATGGTGCAGTCAGTTTCTGTTCAAGGTTGACATTGCTGGGCAGAGATGCAAGTAATGTCTTCCTCATTAGGACTGGCTCTGATACTCTGGTTAAGTTTGAGAGATCCAGGTATGTTCTGTCAGGAATCTGTCAGGAAAAGATCACTCATTTGGGCCTTAAAAATATCCCACTGACAGAAATCAGTATAAAAATACATGGAAAAGTCTATTTTGCAGTCGGGTCCATGCTTGATGTGACATGTGGCTGGTGCCAAATCACTGTAACGAGAGCAGGGATGGTAGTCCTAATCATCACGATGGATTAAGTTTTACCTCTGATTGTTATAGTGAGGAGACCGTCAGAAATCCAGGGACGTTCCCTCAGGAGTCATAGACTAAAATAAAAATCAGACAGAAATAAATATAAAAAGACAGGGAGTGTCTATTCTGAAGTCAGTTTCTGTGTGGAAAGGCCATGAGACCAAATTAGAGTCGGTTTTACCTCTGTGCTCACGGCGAAGAAATCCATGTGTGTTTCCCAAGAATCTGCAATAAATATATTATTCTCCGTGCCTAACAAATAACCGCACGACAGTACGGTGCAAGTCGGTTTCTGTTGGTGGCTGATGTGACATGTGGCCACATCGTTAAAGAGAGACACTCCAGTGATGCCTTCGTCATCGGGGCTGATTCTGATGGCAAAGAGAGCATCAGATATCCAGGTATGCTCTGTCAAGAATACATCAACCATTACCGCTAAATAATAAATAACCAAACAACAGCAATAAATATAAAATGTCACAGGAAAGCCTACAGTGCAGTCAGTTTCTGTTCATGGTTGACGCGACATTGCCAGACCAAACCGCTATCATTAGAGCAGAGATGTAAGTAATAATGTCTCTCAGGTTGTGATGAAGAGAGTGTCAGGCATCCAGGTATGATCTGTCAGTAACGTGTCATCCATATATCATTCCTGAGAGTAAAAAATAATCCAACAACAGTAATAAATATGAAAAGACACGGGGGGAAAAGCCCACGGTGCAGTCAGGTGGCACGTGGCTGGGGGCCAAATCGGTATCGTTAGAGCAGAGATACGAGCGGAGATCATACTTTCAGCTCCACCTTTATTAAAGGAGGCTATATTTTACTCCATTTTTCATAACAGCGGGACAGTGAGAGACATGCGCGCACACAGCTCTTTTTAAAATTGCTTTGTGATGCTCCTGAGTCTGCGTTGGGCAGGGATAATTGTTGTCTTGCGCCACTGTGCCCATCTCCATGTGAAGACGCACACAATACTTCAGTTGAGTTTCAAATTATCCAACAGCAGCGGGCAGAAGCAGGCTCCTCACGCCGGGCCCTTGAGCCAACTGAAGGGGAATGTGGATTAAATCTGCACCAATGAAACTGGCGCAACCACTGAGGATGCAATCATTTTTCCCCACATGACAACGAGGTTTTTTTTTTATGGACCAGTGGAATGAAGTCTTATGTTTATCTTTCGGTCTCTCTTCAGAGGGAAGGATAAGTAATAGCTGTTAAATCACAGGAAAACAGTGAGCTTGTTTTTCTTTTTGGTAGTAGTAGCAGCAGGGGGATCCTCAAAGCCATTACCTTGATTCTGCTTCATAATGGCATAGATGAGTCAACAATGTAATCATCTCAGTGCTTAGCGCCAATGCACCAATGCCGGATTATGATGAAAACATTACATTTACCTTTTAGCTATGTAGCTACAGTAATGTTCTTGTCGGGAACAAGGTACAGTAATTGCAAACAAAATTACATGCATTTTCCCTTGCAGCGTAACATGCACCATTACTACTTGGACAAGATCTAACTGACACAATTTCAATGCACTGCAAGTGTGGTCCTATTGTCCTTTTACCATGTCTGCCAGTAAATACAATGAAAGTGCAACAAAAACTGCCTCAAGAAAGATCCCTGTATTTTTTTTTTTGATTTTTAATGTTTTGTGCACATGATACAAAAATGCCCCGGAAAGAATGCACGCCAGTTTAGGGTAAAACTCAAAAATAGCAGTAACAATGCTCTGTAAACAGACTCCTGTAGACACAGAGATGTGCTTTGCTGTGGCTGCGGTCCAAACCTATTTGGTGCTACTGGGGGTGTTGGCTTCTCCCACTTCAGTAGGCAGCCATCCAGAAAGAGAGGTTCTTTATACACAGCAGTCTACTGTCTGCTTCGTAGGCGGGACGGAGCAGACATATTCGATTCGACACGACACATAAACACGGGACGGCTTGCAAAAAGGAAGATCCACGGGAAGCATCCTAAAACCTGGAAGAGGTAAAGATAGTTCACAACGGATTTAAAGAAGTAATCATGGTGGTGGAGGTGATTTGTTTTATGATGATCGTATGTCATATGGGTTCGATCATCTTATGGTTCCACTAGCCTATGTGAAAGGCACATTTTTTTGCAATACAGTACCACAGGGCTGTTGTAGTTGAGTCCAGTCTTGAGAACAGGCACCAGACTCAAAACCTCACGTACCAAAGCATCTGGTTACGTCATCTAGGAAATGATGAATTGTTTTGACATCTTGTCCCCACTGTTTTACTGAAGGATGATTCAAGTGGTGATTACTTTTCATGTGTGCACGTTCACGAACGATAACCGATGTTGCTGGAAACAGGTTATTCGGTAACCGTGGTAACGAAATTCAAGCAAAATTGAGGGATTGGGGTTTCATCTCTTGCAACTGACGTCTCAATCAGATATGGCTGCCACGGATGTGTGATTGATGAGGAGACTCTACCTCCCTCTTCCTCCCTCTTCCTCCCTCCCCCCCTATCTGTCTCTGTTTACTTTTGCTAATCAACTTTGAGCGTGTTTTCTTCCACATCTCAATAAATGACGTGTTAAAAATCCTTCTGGGACAGCCGGGTGGAAATGAGTATTAAGAGAGAATTAGTAAATCACATTTTAACAAGGCTGTCTGTGGTGATATAATGGGGCCTAATGAAAGTAATGTTTTTGCTGCTGTGCTGACAGCGTGGCATTCTCCCAGCTGTGCTTCTGTCTTAGCCTCATGGATGAGTGAAGGAGAAGAGGGAAGAGGATGAGATGGAAATATGGGCCGATGAAGGAATGTAAGTAGAACAAAACAGTGGAAGGGGGGATGATGATGACGGGGTGAGGGAGGAAAAAAGTGTAGGGGGATTTCTACTGAAATTAAAGCTGCACTAGGCAACGAGAGGTAACTGTCTGAAAAACAATGTTTCCTGATGTCAGTGAACTGCGCACAGCATACTCATGTTTGCTCTACATACTTGACACCAGAATTTCATTTTGGCAGCGAATCGGTGGGGTCTCAATCAGCTCTTCTCTATTGCAGCCCGAAATTCAGAAGCTAATGAAATTTCTCAAGGTCAAAACAATACAGAGCTCACCTTACCACCCCCAGAGTCAAAGCCAAATAGAGAGGAGCCACACAGTGTTGATCAAAAAGGACGGGTTAATTGGGTCAGACACTTGCCTGTTTATGCTAGAGGCTTGAATGTCGACCCTGAGGAGGTTTTAAACTGGATGACTCCTTTGCAATTCTATTACAGCAGAAAATCAAATCGAATCACTGATCAATTACCTTGTGCTGTTGCTGAAAGTATCAGGATGGAACAGAGTGAAAATTGAATGCCCTCCAAAAAATATAGACTTTTATTTGAGAGACACTGGCAGAGGATTTGGAAAAGGGCAAAAACTCAGCTACGCAGCAGTGCATGACACGTATGGTCCAAAAAATAACAACCGGCCCTCTATTTATAGTCAGTGAAGAGGTTTTGATCTGGGTGAAATCCAAAAATGATAGACTATCACGATTTTATGTGTTGTGTTCAATGTTCTACTGCCAGGCTTAGTCAAGGAAGGACATTTGAAAGTGTCAAAATATAAAGTAGAGTTTTCTTCACTGTAGCAGGTAACTTAAGCAGGTTAAAGGGGAAATCCGGTATTTTTAAATCTGGGCTCTGTTTGTACATATTAGTCATTTATACTCCAAAATAGGTAAAAAATGTTTTGGAATTGCTCCAGTAGATCGCCTCAGGCGGCAGTCGCGTTGCAACATAATCCGCAGGGGCAACTCCGCGCAATCAAACTACGTCCACTAAAAGTGCTTGTTTTTGCCACTGATTTTGAGGTATAAATGACGAACATGTACAAATAGAGCCCAGGTTTAAAAATACGGGAATTCCCCTTTAAGTTATCATGGCGATGTACCTCGCTTAAAAGTGAGCCGAAAAGCCAGGGTTAAGCCCAAAGTTAGCTCGCTAACCCGCTAATCTTGCTTTGTGAGACTTTGTAAGCCTTGTTGTACATTAGCTAACTTATCTCGTAGAAACTAGCATAAACATTATCATTGGTTGCTTTGCTAAATTAGCCTGCAGGCTAGTTAGCTAGCTAACATTGCCAAACACCAACTGGTGCGTAACTGAGCTGACTCTTTTCAAACCACAACTCAGAGAAAAACTAGGGCCAGATGGACTAAAGACAAGACAAGATAGTTTCCTGTATCACGTGAACTTAAATTTGTAAATAAATGTACATCCACCAGACTATTCACTTATAACATTACTGAGTTGACCTATATCCACACAACAACAATCTTTTTCAGATATCTCATTTTCTTGCCTGGTTGTTATATATTTAGACATTATTCACACAGCCAATTCTCCACTAGACTTCTATGATGGCGCCAGGCGTGGCTGCTACGAGATTTGTGACACAACAAAACAAAGCCTCCAAAGTGGTATGGGTTATGGTGTTAGAAGATGATGTGGGAAATGAGGTTTGACACAACAAATGAGACAAGAATAGATTTTAGGTAGCAGTAAAGGAAGTAAAGCTAGAAGGTAAGGAGAGAGTAGAGAAACAACAATGGAGAAAAAGTGCAGAGAGGGATGGGAAACAACATAAGTACACAGACAAGGGTCATGTAGAGATAAGGTACAAGTCACAACAGATGGAGAGGGTTTCTGTATCAGGACTATACGCATAGTGTCAGGTAAGTTGTCAGTTACATAGACATGTTTATCGACTTTCAAATTCTTGGGAAACGGTGATCCGTCTGGCACCAGAGTGGGATTAAAGAAACCATAAGAAAGTATTTTCAAATCTTATTGTACCCACAAGGAACAAGGCACAACAGCAGAAGAGACAGTGGAGGAGAGGGAGGCAGGAGGAGAACGGTGTCCTTTAATGGATTTTGTCAAAAGAATTGCATTCTGGGCCTGCTAAGGCGTAACATTGAGACATCCCTAAAGACCTCCCAGGGGTGGGGTGATGCAGTGAAGCTTAGATGGGCTGTGCAGAAATTGAAAACCTTGACCTGTTCTTCTTGTCTGCTCGGGCTAAGTTTTAGAGAATTGGCGTGATGCATGAGTGTCACCAAGAGAGGAAATGAAAGAGGGTTCGGGGGCCAAAGTGTATAGACGCTGTACTGACAGCCACTTAAGGTACATCGTCACCATCAATTACATGTGGCATCAGGGAAATTAGACCCAAATGAGGATTTAATGAAGTCGCGTGGAGGGTAGTAGGGCGTAATTTGAAAGTTATTACATATATTAAATAGAAAAGAAATAATTGGAATTTTTGAGTTTCTAAGTACTATGTCAGGTATAATTGCTGTGTGAAATATGTGTCAAGATTGACTCAAAACTATATAGAGTAAGTCAAAGGGGCCTTATTATGGGTATTTAAATGGTTCTCTATTTATATACTATACATATATGATCAAAGATAGTTAATGTAGACATTGTTAAAATGTGATTTTTAACCCATCCTTTTTTCCAGGAAGTTTTGGACTAACACCAGTCATCACAGCTGGACGTGGCCTTGGTTGCCTCCCCACGCAAAACAATTGCAAAAATCCTTCCAACCTGGGACGTTTGCAGCATTTGAAGGGACAGACCTGCTGAAAAGCCTCCACTCAGCAGGTTTGTCTCATTTGAGGGTCTGGTATGGTCAGCCAATCAGGCCCCAGTATTGTTCCTGTTCTGCCAGTGAGGCAGAAATTTAGTCAATAAATATCATTTAACTACATTTATTTTCAAATCATCATGGAGAACATTATTCTTATCCTGAGCCATAGCGTATATGAAAATCTATGGCAGTTCAATTACATTTTATCTGTAGGTTTTGACCACACACGCAGTCTGAAAGTGTTTAAATGTGGGTTAAATCATATACTTTATTGGCAGGTTGTTAGGTAAATCTACCTCTGCCGTGATGGGATGAGAAAAACGCCTCAAGTACTGTAAAAGTTCTCTTCAGTTCTATTAATTCTTCCTGGATATGAGGTGTTCTTGAGTATTTTACTGAAAAGGCCTGCAGATAATTGATGAATGATCTCGTCTCTAGACAGGAGCTCCCCACAGCAGCTGGAATCTCCACGTGTAAAAAAGGGAGGATAAAGTGGTAAGTAAGTACTCCTGACTTTGTCACAGGCTCTCCAACAAAAGCACTCAGAGCTGCCAAAAAGAAAAAACCTTGTTCCATCTCTCCGGTGGATTTTTGACTAGATGGTTGAGAGCTGTGCAGCAGTCAAGAAAAGCTGCAGTACGTCTCCCTGTCAAGATCTTCTTCTCCACGTGTTTCTCTTCAGACAATGCAGCATAAGCAGGTGTAATCTTCAAAGTGAATCCTGCCTCATTTACACCCCCATCATCCTGAGTCTTTAACATGCCAGCCTGAACATGAAAGTGAAAACGTGACTTCCAGCTCTGGCTACATCACTGGCTTTCTATAAGGGTGCACACAGGAGCAATTACAGTAGCTTCTTCGTTCTTTACCACAAACTAGATACTAGATACTTTCACGCTTATTCCACTTTGTGAATCTAACACTTTAACTATGTGAAGACCACGAATAGATGCCAGACACATGGAGCGTTTTGATTACAGTATCAATCACACAATGTGTCCTGCTCATTGTAGAGAGCTGTGTTAATGGGACTTCTATTAACCTTCAGTAACAGACATAACTTGATCTGACAGGCAGTGAAGCCCTCACCTATCCTTCTGTAGCTCCAGCAAGTATTTATAGCTTTGCAAAATAAATGCCAAAAGAGAGCCTTATTAGCGCCTCTTCAACAGCTGATTTACACATCTTGTGCTCGGTAGGTGTTAGCGCAGGTTGTATTTGTGGATATCCAAAATGTAATCAAGCATATGCACCTCTAACGAAGGTGCTAAGCAGTTTGTTGACAATTATAACTCTTTGACAGAGGAAGAAATAATGCATCCTGGCCGCGTTAATTTGTTGTGAGAGCGCTGCCTCCTTATCTGTCTGTTATCAGCCGTGGCAGATGGGTAGGTATTTCGTTTGCACATCGGTGACAGAGCCAACTTGCAGCTAACACAGTTATAATATTTCTCTCATCACACCCGGTTAGGTTTGTCCAGCGTGAGACAGCTGATGTTAATTCATTAAACTGTTATCTGTCTATTTGCTGTCAGTGACAATTAGTCTTGAGTCTATTTGCTTGACAGATGTGTTGAAGAGGGAAATTGTGTGTCGACACGTCGCCCCGCTCTTCCACAGTCAGGTATTCACCAAGCAGTCGAAATGTGTTGCATGATACGCAGCGTGATATCTCAGAAACCACTTTTTGATGAAACCTGGAGATCCAAAAAATTATTATATTATATTATATTATTATTATAAGTATTTCAGTATTTCAAATTAAGGATAAATAAATAAATAAATACAAAATTTCACATTTTGACAGTCCATGCTGCTACACCACTGGTTAGATTTTAACAAAACTGGGAATGATGCATTTTGGCACATTAAACATCAAAATGTTATTTCAAAATTGTAAAATTTGAAAGGCCCTGACTTCTACTCTATAAGTCTGAGTGACATGAAGCTTGCAACACAAATCCTGCTATTCTTACAAACTACACCAATTGGCCTAATGGGGGCGCTATAATTAAAGGTCAACAGTTTTAACTGGTCCGATTGGAGGGATGATGGATCTTGTTACTGACTGAGTCAAGGGGCCCCTGCATCAACCATGGGGGAAAACATGTTGACTTGTTTTTTGTGATCAATTATTGTTATTGTTTTTAAATTAATAGTTTCATAAATGTCACCACTCCTAGCGTTGTGTACCTCATGCATGCAGGGGCATCTACATGAACAGTATGAGGAGAAATGAGAGGAACCAATGAAAAAGAAACATAATTCACAGGGGGGTTACCTACTCTACCTCAGGAGCAATTTTGTCAGTACTGGGTGCTGTAATTGGAAGTGATGACACGTCAGCCCTTCACCTACCAGACCTTGCGCCAAGTCACCTCTCTCCAAGCCCTGAAGGAAAATGACAAAGTGAGAAAAAAAACGATTTTGTTCTTTTGTTTCCACAATTTTTCTAATATTGGTTTATTGATTCGGAGACAGGCAAGTCAAGAATGAAAGCTTGATGAGACTGAGAAAACAGACAATGTACCTCGAAAGAACAGGAGCGCTCGCATCAAGAGGCATTGATTTGACTACAAAGGGCGTTTCACATATGTTCGCTGCACCTTTTCTTCCGATTTGACCTCTGTAATTTAATTAAAGTTAAGACAATCCATGTTGCCCTAGATGCTTTGTAATTACGAAAGCTTATGACCCTGGACGGTTTCCAGAAAGAGGCTTTGCCAGTTTTTATAGGTTTCACTGTGAATACAGCAATCAATAAGCCATCAGCAGTGACGGAGCGCAAAAACAAACAGGCAATCATCTGTGAACATGAACACCGCTGCACAACCTTTCGCACTGACACGCATGCTCACTCACCATACCTCCAAATGCGAGCACACGACCTCATTGAGACTATGCAGTCAGGATAGTGAAACTGGTATGAAGTTGCGTATTACCTGCAAAGGAAAATGGTTCCTTTTTCTCTGGAATGCAATCTTCGTTTGTAGCGTAAAGCAATCCAGCAAATTTCAAGGTAAAGTGTCGTGTTAAGGCTGGTAGAGGCTGGCGATCCTCTCAGCAATGGACAGAGAGACAGGTTGAAGAAAGCTTTTTTTGGAGACAGTTGAATCGTACATTCAGTATTGTAGTCAAGAATGTACACAAAGTACACCCTCCTCTTTCTCTGATCATTTTGAAGTTATCTGGTATTGGCTCGAGTGTGAATTCATGCAAGTCCTCAGGTGTTTCGCTACAAGAATACCTTCATATGATCAGTGGCATTGTCAGCCCCTTGAAGCCACAGAAGGACACTATTCAAAAGTCCAACACTGCAGGGCCAATGTGGGTAAGAGCTTCGATATGGCGTTGCACATAGTATGAAATCAAATTCTTATGAAGCAATAACCGCCTTACTGAAATAGGTTATGAAATGAAGAGTTACCTGTTCTCATAACTCGGGGCAAAGGTTTTGTTCATGTTCTCATAGTTTGTATTTCAAATCACGTTCATGTGGGGGTAAAAAACCACAGACATTGTGGATGTGAATGACATCAGATGTTTCCTATCCTTACAAAGCTGCATGGTTACTTGTCCGTAGTGTCCGTGAGTTAATTTATCACTTTCATTGATTAGCCTATTCCCATTCTGCCTGTGTGCTCACCAGAAGGATCCTCAGCATAGGTATCCTGTCTTATGTACGTGACATGACAGATAGATAGATAGATAGAGAGAGAGAGAGAGAAAGAGAGAGAGAGAGAGAGATAGATAGATAGATAGATAGATAGATAGATAGATAGGTAGATAGATAGATAGATAGATAGATAGATAGATAGATAGATACTTTATTGATTTGAGAATGTACAAAATACAAAGGCAAGGTACAAAATACAAAAAACAAAGGCCAAGAGTACAACAAACAAAATCACCAACATTAGAAGCAACCGCTGGTAAGGAACACAAGTGTCAAAGCGCCCAGGAATATCAGTCAGTAACATGCTATCATGAGCCTAGATTTCAGAAAAATCCTTCAGGGAGATTCATTTCATTCATTCATTCCCACCATATGAATGCAACCAGGATGTTCAGTTTGGTGTGAAAACAATGAATTTATTCATTCCAGGTGAAAGCTAAAGCGTGATAATCCCCCAACTCAGTGACAAAATATGGAAGAGTTAAATACAATTTTATGAAAATTACAAAAAAACGTTAAACTGGTTGACAGACTCTTTTAGCTGAATGTCAGTCCTCACCCTTAAACCTGTCAGCAACTGGAGAAGCTGGGCTGAGAAACCACTACCACTCATAGATTCCCTTCCCAACTTTAAACATCTATTTTGTATTTTTGTTAGCCAGGATATTCACATTGTGTATTTATAAGTATTTGTGTGTCTGCTGTACTCTCATGTGCTGTACTGCATTCAGACTGAATGCCAACCCAAGGGCAGGTACAAAAAGGGCAAGATGGACACAATTTCGCTCTAGGCAACACAAACTGAGGTGAAGAGCTGTTTGTGAGGAATGTGCCTGATGCAGTAAAGTGAAAGCTTCAAGCAGAACTGAATCCAGGTGACCTCCACTTAGTATTTACGGTGCTAAAAAATGTCCATTGAGTATTTGTTACCAATAACACTGATCAATGACACCTGCACAAAAACATTCCCCAAAGGAGACACTGGCGCAAAAGGATTCAAATGCAACATGGTAAAATAAAAACATATAATAAAATATAATCTACATTTTCTCATCGTTCCTCACCTTTTTTGTTGCACCTTGTTTGCGTGTCATCCTGCCAATTTTACTGTTTATTTTCTAGTCAATCAAATAAAGCGAAGCGCCCAGTGTGAATGTAGGGTGACAAGGTTAGCTGTTTAATTCCCACTGGAACCGTCATTGCTAAAAATGTGTGCACTCATACTGTAAAGCACACTGGCTAAACATGCTATTATAACATATATATCCTGGTATTTTTCCAGAGAAACTGTTCGAATTAGATGTTCAGCTCAAGGACTTTTTTTCACTTTTAAACGATGACCACCATATTGCCTTCACCAATTGTGCTTCGTTTTATCTCCACATGACACCAATTTACTTCCCCTGCCTCTCTAATTTTCATCTCCTTTGAAATCTTCACACTCATATGGCTAAAAAAAAAAAATTTGCTTCTATCACTGAGAAAAAAAAAACGTTCTCACAACAAAGGATAAATACAAGTGTCTTCTGCCTTGTCTGAGGGGTGAATGATGAATGTACCTTTCCGCCTGTTATCCGATTTCTCTCCTTTGATGGCGTCTTCGGGCCTTTAACAGAGTTACTGAATGATGTATGTCACGGCTGGCTCACAACAATCCCTGCCGCTGCTCAAAATGTTGTCAGGACAAGCTAATGCCGTGAGAACTCGGAGAAAGCAATTTAGTTATCAAAAGGCAAAGACGGTGGGGAGGAAACAATTCCCCCCATGTCAGAGCTGAAGTTGTAAATATTGTAAAACGCGGAACCGCAGACGTAGATGGATGTAACTGTGTGTATGCAGGCATATATTATCTGCACAAGCACAGATTTTGTGGCTATCAAATTTGCCAAACTGAAAAAAATGGCGCCTCCTTGTTAAAGGGGAACTACTGTATGTAAGGATTTTACTGCCCCATAGCACGAAATGGCCTGCAGGGGTTTGGTGGGGTTTACTGATCAATAGCAAAGATTCAGTGATTGCCAGTGAACATTGTTAGTCCTAGAAGGAATGAATATAACAGCCTAAGTATGTCCTCTTCTGGGACTTTCCTCATTCGGAGGAACTCCAAAAGGTCTTCCTCCATCCATCTAGGACTGACAATGTTCACGTTAGCTAGCTGGCTAATCGTTAGCTACATGCCATATGCGAAAAATACACGGCAGGTTTTTTTTCTATGCATGTCCCTTAAGGGGCTCCGTAGAAATCTGACTTTAAAGTTGTTAAATAAACTGTGAAAGTATATCCCATTTATTTGTGCATGTTCTTTATTTGGGACATCTTTGAGATTTGAGGTTCAGATCAGGATTTTAGAAGGTGATTCCTCTGTAATATATGAAATAATGACCGTCCCCTGTAGGGTTTGCAGACTTTCAAGCATCACTGTACATAGATCTGCAATACAGTACATAGAGGTATGTGTAGAGTACACACTGAGCGTACACTGACTCTTTACAAATTCTCTCTGATGATAGTAATGAACCTTGAGTGTTATCCCAGCCTCTGCAAAAAGGCTGCTAATTGCAATCAGCCTACAACAAGAGCTATTATGCTGTTGTTGAATACACCTTCTGAATGTCTTTGCGTGAGCGCTAACAATAGCTAATAAATGACTAATTCCTTGAATGAGGCAGACATAATTCATTTTAAAAAGGTGGCGATGATGTACAAGAAGTGAACAGAGAGCGGAATGGATTGATTTAAGCTGCAAATCATTTGTTTTGTCACCAGATTGGTATGCAGGGTCTCGAGGGCAGATCTTCGGGATTAGAGCGTTTGAAGTTTGAAGAAGTCATCTTCCTCGTTGTTAGCGCTAGCATCCTCGCAAGCACCGACCTTAATTGGCACACTGCTATAACAGACAGTGTTTCCACTGTATAAATTTAGCTACCATTCCTAAGCCACAGGTCTCTTGAGGCACGCGAGGCACAGAGCTACTTTCTCTATGCATTTTAAGTGTGCATCGTGAGCAGGGTGTGTGTGTGTGTGTGTGTGTGTGTGGTGGGGGGGGGCGGTTGAGTCTCTCCAACACTGCAGGATTAACGTGTTGAATAGATGATGGGGCTCAAACAGATGGTGGCTTCAGTTTCAGGGAGGAGACAAAAAATATTGTTAGTGTTCAAACTGGCAGCTGAAGCTGAACACGTTGTACAGCGGGGACGGGCGGCCGCC
>CABFOQ010031131.1:2165-14752 GCA_900660455.1 Gephyroberyx darwinii
CTCTCACATACCAGATGTCTGGAATACCTCTCCTCACCTGGCTAGCCCCGCACACCTGTGATTCCACAATTCCTCTCCTCTTCTCTCCTCTCCTCTCCTCTCCTCTCCTCTCCTCTCCAGCCTCAGTTGGTTGAGAGGTTGCTGGAGGAGATTCAGAATCTGAAGGCCACAGTTTTGTCTCAGGAGAAGAGAATCTGTGATTTGGAGAATAAGCTTTCCCAGTACACCAATGGCACTGCCTGACACACACACACACACACATGCATGCACACACACACACACACACCTGTTGAGGTACTGGCCTGAATTACAGTATAGTAATATTTTTACAGAAACACATTGCCCTTGTACAGACATGGACGTTCTCCCCTATATACTCTAACCATCCTGTCCCTCTGATGCTTTGGAACAAATATGGTACATATACACATATACATATACATCACACCTTCAGAGTGATTTGTAAAGTACGAGATGGGTACGAGAAGGCAGGACAGAGTGGGAGAAAGGGGACTGCAGTTCCGAGAGACATGTGGAAGTTGGGTTAAAGGACTGAAGAAAGTTAATATTTTTGACCACTTGTTTTGTTTGCGTAAAAAGGTTTTGTGCCAATGCCGTTCCAGCTGTTTTTTGGGAAATTACGTCCTATATAAATGAATTATATAACCATAAAGACCCATACACACAACACACGAACAAGCTCAGCCATCACCAAACATGCACCTCAACACATATATACACATATACTTGCCCTGCCCTCCTTATCAAACTGTCACTGACCAACACATTCAAAGTCTGAAAAGTCTCTCTGAATCTCTGACAACCTTTCAAAATGTAAATAGTGATAAAGCACAAAAGGAGAAAAAAAAACTTATAGCAAAATGTGAAAAGCAAAGAGTTTTGTGTGTTCTGTAAAGGATTATACATGAGACACAGTATGACATCAATAAAAACAATGTTTTTTAAAATCTCTGCCTCTTCTCCATCTGTTGTAATCCTGTTTCCCAGATTATTTCTGCTATCTGATTTTGGGCCAGTAGGGGGCCTGGACAGGTCTCCAGTACGCACCCTTCACAGGTCTTTGCAGGTAAATCATTGGTTTACGAGTGACAGTTGATTTCCACCAATCAAAAAAGACATAGCTACAGGGGAGGAGCTTTTTTACAGCAAAAAAAATACAGTATATTATCATTATATATGTCACATGTTAGCATCTTTACATTTATCACATGAAGTCTCAAGAATCCCTTCTCTCTCTCTCTTTTGTCTCCTCATTGCTCTTAAGGGTTTTTTTGGAGAAACATTTCAGATGAAGGTGATCATTACATTACATTACATTACATTACAGGCATTTGGCAGACGCCAAATGCACAATAAGTGCATTCAACATAGGTAGGCAAGAGAACTACTAGTCACCAGAAATCATAAGTGCATTTCCTTCCTAAACAAGCATCTAAGAATCAGAATCAGAATTAGAAACAGTTTTATTGCCAAATATGTTTTCACATACAAGGAATTTGACTTGGTGTTCGGTGCATAACAATAAACATAGCACTGTAGTACTGTAAAAGGCAAAGGTCAAGAATACAATAGAAAATAGAAAAATTCACACTCAAATATCTGAAAAAGAGATAAAAAATAATAATAATAACAATAAAATAAAAAGAATATCTGCATTTTTTTTATCCAAAGCGCTTTACAACATATGCCTCTAATTCACCCATCCACCCATCCACACACCGATGCCAGTGAGCTACCATGCAAGGTGCTGGCCTGACCATCGGGAGCAATTTGGGGTTCAGTGTCTTGCCCAAGGACACTTCGACATGTGGACAGGAGGAGCTGGGGATCGAACCGCCAACCTTGTGATCAGTGGACAACCTGCTCTACCACTGAGACAGAGCCACCCCAAAAAGGTTTTGTGGTGGTTTTCCAGCTGTTTTTTGGGAAATTGCGTCCTATATAAATTAATTATATAACCATCAACACATGAACATGCAGGTGATGCAACATAAACTTCAAAATTATTTTCTGGCTAATTTTAAACTATCCCCACAATTTAGATGACAGTCACTGGATCCCCAGCTCAGTCGGTACAAAGAACAGTAGTATCGCTACGCTGAGGCAAAGAAGGGAGGACTGAGTGGTTTTGACGGCCATCGACACAGGAGCTGGTGTGATCTCAGGCTGTGGGCTATTGGTGGCTGTTGCCCTGATAGTGTAGAAACAGGAGCCTACGTTACCCACCCGATCCACAACCAATAGCTCTACATCAGGCGAACAACAAGATGCGGTGTAGGACACCAGTGTTACGTTCTCGCTGTTGGTGCCAGTGGCCATGCTGGTGTTCATGGTTCCATTGCCCTGTTTGAGGCTGACACGGTCGATGCCTGTCCCATCAACGCCATCAGTCACACTGACAGAGAGCTCCCACATAGATAAGGTGCAGTTGTCGTCGTCAGAGCAGTTAGACCGTAGACTGATCAGCCGACACACTGGCCGAGTGAAATCGGTCACCTATGGCAAATCGGATAAAGTCAGCTATTTCTATATCAGTGAGTTAACCATTGAAATATGTGCAGATATTGCTCATTGGAAGAGTTACCGTGTTAACGATGGCGAGGCGTAGCACGATATAGTTGGTGTCTGTGGCCCCTGGAGCCTCAGCCTCAATGGTCAGGGTGACATCGGTACCAGATGGGGTGTTCAGCGGCGCTGTGAGGGTCACTGTACCGTTAGCACTGCCACCAGTTGCCAGAAACAAGCTGCTAGGGGAAGTTGAGTCAAAACCTCGGTCATTGGTAAGCCGGATGGTGAAGTTACCCCCTGTCCCACTGGTCGTCACAGAGAAGGGCACAGAGAATGGTGTTCCTGGTACTAACACACTGTTTGAATTGGCCTGAAAGGGAATCAGAAAAGAGTCAGTGTTTGCTGTGTGACTCTATTTGACAACCAGAGTTCTAGTCTGTACACCTCCTCATGTTTTGAAGTGAAGTACCCCTGTGTGCATTACTCAGTGATGGTCTAGGGTCGGCACTCACAGTAACAGTCAGGTTGGAGCCTTTGAGGGCGGTGGAGGACTGCCTCTGGAAGTTGGATGAAGCTCTGGAGGTATCCTGCCCCTTCACAAGCACCACAAATGCCACTGACGGGATCCTGTCAAGCCGGACTAAGAAGTCTCCACCCCCCTGTGACTCCACACTGCCACTAACCTCCCCTGACCCCGAGGCCTCCACCAGAGTCACCTCTGTCAATGTTGCTGAATCACTACCCGTCAACGTCACCAACAAGGTGCCATTAACGCCTTCAAAAAAACAAAAAGAGAGAAAATCCATTGAGTATGTCTGACTTGATCATATTAGTTGTACTGTTAAGTCATATTTTGGATATAAAAACAATATGATGACATGTACAAGTCACATCTTAACAGTTTCCTTACCAGCTCTAGGACGGGTCTCTAGTGCATCAAATCCTGTAAACGGGCCCTGGGATGCCTCCACAAAGTCAAACAGGAAATCAATAGCACTCTGACCTGGGAATAAAAGGTTGTGAGGGAAGACTTAACCAAAGAGGCTACATGTGTAAGAGAGTTTACAGCTATTATGATCTGTAGGATTGTTTGTGTTTCGGGTACACACTACTCTTAATCATCTTTTTGTCTGGTGATAGATGGTAATTTGACAGATGAACCCCCCAAAGTACAACCTCCCAAAACTGTACATTCCAGTACATCACCTCTTGACCTGTGGGCCTGCCATGGTGGATGTAGGGGGGGAGGAGCAGCCAACCCAACGCTAAAAATCTTCTGAAAAGCCCTCGCTATAACTCCTAGTAGATTTTGTTAAGATGTTCCTCAACTGAAAGGGTTGCCAAACTGTATGTTGTTCCTGTGTTCATGATTCCCAAAAGTCAAGTCCAAATGATCTGTCTCACCTATAACCTTCAGGGTGTAGGGATTTGTTGACACCATCCTCATTTCCCATAGTCCCACTTGTGTTTGTAGCCGCAGGGTCTGGAAGTTCCCCACTGACTGGAATGCAACGATCAACGATCCGGTCTCGTCAGTGCTTTTCTGAGACTCGCCTATAAACAAAGCCATGCCAAGAAATAAAGCACACTGGTAGCAAACAGTTAAACTCTCAAATGAATTTATTGATGTTAAAGTCCTGCACATAGCACCTTTAACTTTCAAGAATAGAAAGGATTCGATTTCCAGAGTAGTATTACCTGAGGGGCTGATGAGCGTGAAGGTGATGGAGCGTCCAGTGATGTAAATTGTAAGGTTTCTCACTGACTCATCAACTGAGAAGGTGAAATTATCTGCCTTTCCTGGGCTCCTGACTACCTGCAGTAGTGTCACCTAAGAGAATGAAACAGATTGGAGTCTTAGTTTGGATTTAGAAAACTAGCTGGTCGTAGCCAGTGAAATAATTTCGATATTACCAGGGAGGAGATGGAGGACTCTATTATGATGCTGGTGGCCACAGACAGCTCACTCTTGTTGACTTCAATAGCCTGTCCCCCTGAAGCCTGAGCCAGGTCCCTGTACAACTGGACATCGGATGTCGCCCGTCTGGGCCGTTTGCTGTCATTCCGTTTCCCACGACGGACCCCCAAGATGTCAGTGAGCATGAAGTTCACCTAAAAAATGAGAAAGATGGATGAGAATTTAGTTAGCCACATCAGACCTGTAGTAGCTGTTCCTTTACATATGAACATCTACAAATAGGCAATTCTGAAGCCCTAACTCCAGAAATCTAGTAGTCTGTCCTGGCCAGAAACTTCAGAGTGATTTTTGAGCGTATTGAAACATAACACAGAAACACAGAAACATAGAAAAATCAATTGTATCCCCTATAGACTTAAATGAGCTCATTAAGGCTACTGTAACTCCCTCTAGATTTATTTTTGTATTGATTGATGTATTGTGTCTGCCTGCAGTGTCTGAATTAGATTCCTTGTCTGCACATGCATCACACTTTATTAATGCTGTAATTGTGATTTGTTACCAATAAGGATTATTATTGATCTGATCATGAAAATTATTATTACTCCTCTTCTTCTTCTTCTACAACATTGTTTTACATTGTTTTACCTACGCTAGCTACTCACCACTGTCTGGGTACGCTCTATCAGTGCGATCACTGTGCTTTTCAGGTGTCTGTCTTTAGCGGTTGCATCAGTAAAGAGGAATATCTCAGAACTAGGAGGAGCACCAGTCAACGCCAGCTATACGAGGAAGAAATAACATGAGATAGTAAGGATTGTTTGGGTTTTTCCCCACATTGATGAAATTTGCTGGACAGATTTTGAAGTAGCCTAAGCAACATGTCACGGCACCTGAAGCCCTGAAAGACTCAGTTCCTCCAAATCCCCACCACCACCACTTGCTGTCAGTGCATCAAGCTGGGCCTTGAAGACATTTGGGTCTGTAGTCCTTATCAGTGGTCCAAAGTCTGAGGTTCAGATGGAGATAGAAGAAGAAATAAATCTATCTTTATTCTTAATCTTGTGCTTTCTTTTGGAGATTTTCATACTATAGTGTAGACGCTTATTTGATTATTTATTTGATAAATAATACAGTGTACCAACAGGTAAGGGTGCCAAACTGTATGTTTATATGGCTTTAGGTTGCCAAGTATCCTGATGGCACATTAAAGTCTAATGACTTATTTCCAATGTGATCATCAAACAGATTGACAGTCAAGTAGTCATAAAATGATGAACTTTACCGAACAAGAAAGGCTAAGAAAAGGAACAGGAGTGTAGATAGTTTAAGATCCTACCTGGATCATTGAAAGGAACAAGAATGTAGACTGAGGGCTCGTCTTGTGTTCCTACTTTACTGTTTACTAGAAAGGAAGTAACAGTTTTCACTGCCTCAATGTCATCTTGCATGCTGCTTGTCGTGTCAATCACAAAGCAAAGAGCTTTATTGGCTCCTTTGGAGATCCCCAACATCCTGATGGACGGAGAAAGAAGGATGGATAGAGAGAGAGAGGTAAAAAAAACAACCTTTGTATATACATACGTAGGAACTTTACAGTACACCACTGCACCATGTGCTAAACATACTGCAGGAAGTCTGTGTCACCGGCAGCCGCTCGAATGTCCTCTAGCAGCTCTCTGGTTGCAGCTATAGCCGCATTTGCTGCTTCAGTGTGGAGATGGCCGTGGCTGGACGTCAGCGTGTCCTTGTTGATCCCACCTTTAGGCTCGATCTCGCTCGTTTTGTCAACGAAGCCTCCGTGGCTGCATTTTCCTGTTCACCATTAGATATGAAAACAAAAAGTACACAAAAATACATCACTTGTAGAATGATGTGTAGAATGTCATATTTCATGAGTAGTATTCTTCTATGTTTTTTTCTATTCTATGTTTTTATTTGTGTAATCCAATTGTAACCGGTTCAAGCTACCCCTGTATTTATTGTTAAGGACTTTTATTGACTTCCTGTGCTTGATCCCTTGAGCAATCAGACTTGCCTCCTGCCTGGGTTGATTTCACCTGTGTCTGCTACCATAAAAAGGCCTTGAGGTAGCATTGTGGGAGATTTTGGGTGGGGCAGGAATGCTGGGATGCTGGCACACCACCATACCACCATGGGGTGATGCTGAGATTTTTAGAGGCGCCTAGTTTTAATGATTTATGGAGATGATAAGTTGGTCATTTCATGTCTGCGTGCCTCAGCAGGTGAATTTGGTGGCGTCCTGGAGCTGGTTTTATCGTTTTAACTGTGTCTGTATTTACCTGTGTTTATTGGATAGTGGTTTTAAGCTTTGTACATTCAGTTTTCCTTATGTGTGCTGTTTTGGTTTTAGTGTCTTTTTAGACTCTTTGGTTGTGGTGGGTTTTAATCACGTGTTGTGTCGCTTTTAAAACTGCAATGTATTGGTCTTGTGTTCACTACTCATATCTTAATCTCTTTTAGATCCAGTGCCTGCCAGACCACTAATGGTGTAAGGTCTATGTATTTTAATAAACTAATGACGTGATGTTTATTTGGCCTCCTTGCTTTTATCCAGTGGCTCCATCAAAGAACCTGTGCTTTTAATATCTGATTTTATACCAGAGGACCGTACCTCTCTTTAATAAAAGGTGGCATAGTCGGTTTTAAATACACTTAAGTCCCCCACGTTACACAATGTATGTATCATTATGTATGTTGTGTGGCTACTAGTGTTCATGAGATGAACATATGTACTAATCCACCAGGAAAAACATCCTGGAACATGTAAATATGCTTAGTGACTAAACCTTGTAGTTTGGTAAAAGTGTCAGAATCATCTCATGACCACTTTGAGTAGAGCAGCTGTTTGGAGAGACAGGTGACAGGCGGTCACGGTTTAGAAAAACCCATGGCGGCAGTATCCAAGACTGGCTCAGCATGCTGGTTACACTCCCACAAGCTATGAATAGGCACAGACAAGGAATACCCCTCAAGTCTGTGAGAGCAGGGGTGGAAAACGTCTCATGGGCCGACAACACTGCAACAGACCTTGGTATAACTTTGAATAGGGACAGCCCAGAGAAGCAGGTAGATCAGTTGTGGAGGGAAGGCAAAGATCCAACTTTGCTCTCTTCCCAGGATGCAGTTGACGGACAGCTTTGACCATGAACGAGAACACGTCAGGACAGAGTCATAACATGAATTGCTTTGTGGGACGTTTCAAGCCAGGACGGTCAGATTGTTGGTATAATGCAGATCCTGAATGCCTGAGTGGGCCGTGTAGTGGTTATAGTGGGCCGTGTAGTGGTTATAGTGGGCCGTGTAGTGGTTATAGTGGGCCGTGTAGTGGTTATAGTGGGCCGTGTAGTGGTTATAGTGGGCCAGCAGTGGTGCAGTGCTGTTGTTGAGTTGCTGAATGGGCCACTTCAAACCAAAAGGGTTAGCCAGTTGATGGTGAAGTATCTCTGTACTGTGGGCCAAGCGTAAGTCTAACTGTAGGTGGTGTGTCAGTCTGGAGGAGGTGTGGTGTAGGTGACTATAGGTCTGATGGGTGCTGTGAGCAGATATAGAGAGTGGTGGTTCTGGCATGTCAGGGGCCTTAACCCATGAATCACCTGTGATGTGAGGTGTCCATTGATAAGCCTGATGGCCTAATGGCAACAACACACTGTTACTCTAACAGTCCAGCCAGGTTTCTACATCCTGGTGTAATAGCACACGGTATACTTCCATCAGATCCTGTGTATTGTATGTTTAATGCCTTTATGTCAACTATGTTCTGTGTAAATCTTAGTCTACTGTATTGTGCATTGCATTAAATATACAATGGCATTTGATTTGCAGGTGAACAAATGAGGTTCAGACAATTTAACCATGACAAAGAACCATCACAGCTAGACTCAATTTCTCAATTTAATTCAATTTCTCAAAAATATGTTTGATCGCTAGTTATTATTTTTCAAAAGTCAAATACGATAGGGAGTGGTTTACCTTGTGGTTTGGTTGAGACAAAGGGCACGATACCAAAGTATCCTGAGGTCAGTATCTTCTCCTGCAGGATGTCTTCCAGGATGTTGTTCCTACAGTCGTCTCCATCACAGTTGCGGCAGGTCGCCCTGCCTTCATCTGTAGAGAAGCAGTTCCACAAGATGTTTTGTCAGCACTGAGTGAAACTATACCTCACCAAATCTACATTCCTCATCGTTGTTGCCATCTGAAACAGACATCACGCATCTCTTTACCTGCTACGTTACCAATGCTGGCGTCTGATCTGATTAGATTTGAGTTAGGGAGTGTGCTGCCCAGTTCCACCCAGTTACTGTGACTGTAGAAATCCTTCAGATTGACAAAAGGAAGATTTTTATTACATGAATTTATAACAATTCACTGGAGTCACATGTGTTTGAATCCCCTGGACAATAACAGCACAGTAAATCACAGCATCTGTCATGTATCAGAATCATAAATACCTGTAAGGGGTGTAAAATTTCCCCCAGCTTCTCTCTGGCTGCCTCAAAGTTGTCGTGCCTGTTGCTGGCCTTGACAGCTGATATTCCCTCTGTGATGATTTTCTTTCCTCCTGCAAAACTCTCTTCGTCAAAATGAAAGCTTGCATTGAGGGCGTGACGGAGGTCCACCCGTACGTTTCTCAAGATGACCGATCTAATGGCTCGGCGGAAACTCTTGGATGATTCTGGCGAGGAGCAGGCGACAGCGACAGACTCGGCAGTGAAAGGCTGTGGCTACACACACACACACACACACACACACACACGTCAAATCACATTTATAAACAGT
The DNA here is from genome assembly GCA_900660455.1 of Gephyroberyx darwinii. Lineage (NCBI taxonomy): Eukaryota > Metazoa > Chordata > Actinopteri > Trachichthyiformes > Trachichthyidae > Gephyroberyx > Gephyroberyx darwinii. The sequence continues at coordinate 11,413 of CABFOQ010031131.1, forward strand.
AGGAGCACGTGTAATTTAAAAAAAAAAAGTTACTTCTTACAGGTAAGGTGAAGTCTGAGCCCACAGCCAGGGCCAGGTTACGGCACACCTGGACCGTAACGTTTAAGAGAGCCATCTCAGTAATCTCCAGGTGATTCAGGGAGTCCCCTGGCAATATGGCAAAGCCCTGAGCTCCAGTCAGCAGGAGCAGGAGAGACAATACAGCCAAACCTGAAGACATCCTCACTCCTCAACCTGTCTGACAGTCTGAGAGAAAGATAGAAACATGTTTATTTTCATTGTTTTCTCATGGTGGCAATGCTGCGGTGTATACAGCTCAAACAGCATCCAAGCATTTCTCTCCCCCTCTAAGAGTGAGCAGGATCTTTACACCTATAAGTTACACCCCTAATCAGCTTTAACTCTGGTCACCAGAATAGACAAAACAGTGGTGGTAACAAAATCACCTGGAGACACCCACAGTGCTCATCCTCCAGTTAACATGAAGCATCAGTATCCTTGAGACAAGCATGAATTCATTTAGGAACTTTACATGACTCAAATACAGCATGACATATATGTACTGCAACTACTACTACTGTTAATACATATGTGTACTACTCATGTCATACAGTATATTCAAGTTTTCTTCAACACCGACAAAGTAGGAGAATTGATTTTAAACTTGACTGAGTTTTATTGTGAAGTCAGCTACAGGCTATGGCCATCTAGCTGAGCCCAGACTGTTGGAGACGCTGTTGGTGCACTTTTGTATTTTATGTGCAATATTTCATTTGGATGCTTTTGTATTTTATTGTAACTTTTAATGCCTCAATTCAAAGAGCCTTTTGTTTTTTTATTTATTTTTTATTATTGTTTTCCATTTTCTCACTTAATCTTTAACATCTAGAGTGGCGTTCAGTTTTACACCCTTTGTCCACTGAATATTTTGTGTGTGTGTGTGTGTGTGTGTGTGGTGTTGGCTAACTCATGCTATGCTTGTTATGCATGTTATGCTGTCACATGTTTTCTCCGGTGGTTTTCTGTATTTTCATTTCAGGAAGTTGGCGCCAAGCACATATGATGCATTGGAAGGTGTTTCCAAAGCACGAATACAAACCAACATGTTTCTCCAGAACTCAGACCGGCTCACACATAAAGCAATTTTGTGATAACATGAAGAATGTATAGAGCCTACCCATGTAGCTGTAGCTCTCAGACACTTGACACAACCTCTTAAATAGCCACAACAACTTTTTTTTGCCTCGGACATTCTGGCTGCTGTGTGGGTGTCCTGGGAGGTGTTTCATGCAGAATTCTTTTAACTTGAATCATTCCTGTATAGCAATCATATAAAACGCCTAACATCGCAAAAAGACAAAGGATCACACAGGCCCATATGCACTTCAGGATGCAGTGGAGCTGCCATGGGTCTGTGCAGGTTCTGGACCTGTCAGTAAGGTAGGTAGGTACTTTATTAATCTGAAAATTAATAAAGTAAAAAAAAAACTGAAAATTTCTCTGTTACAGCAGCCAAGACAGAATAACACTAGGAATAGAAATTACAATAGGAATAATAAAAATAAAGAATAAAAAATATATAAAGCTATACAAAAGTACAAAAATATCCAAATGATGTTAAATGTTAAAATGTTTTCTTCATAATTTTACATTCTGTGACAAAGTACGGCAAACATTTCAATTCACTATATTTCAATAGACAAGACAATATGAAACTGACTCATCATGTACATATATATATAGATAGCATTATGCAATAAAAACACTGGATTTCAATGTGACGTACATCGTTTTTTCTATGAATTACCAATAATTATCGGTCTTATACTGTACCTTAGGTCAGTGAAGCCTTGCTGTAATCTGTGTTATGATGTTGGTGACACCTACTTTAAAATACTCCAGGACCAGGGCGGGGTAACTATGCTTGAGTAGTAGGACCTGTTGTCTTGGTTGATAACCAATCCCAACACCCAACACAACCGGTTTGGTAGTGGAAAGCACTGGTTAAGTTCACTCAAAACCTGTAGGCTTTTTGATTGGTGAAGCCATTTTTCCAGGTCATACCCTGTGACGGTAATTTGTTGTATTTCATAACATCACGTGGGTTAAACATAAATAGTGGTGAATGCTGAATGTCAATCTCAGACTGGGAATCTCAGTCCTTTCTACCCAGCTAGGCCTGGGACTCAGTGACCTACCTGTAGGTCACTGAGTACATTTTAAATGAAAACGAAATAGGAGGAATGCTTGATTCATTGATGGTTAAACCTTTGAACTTGCTGTAAAATCATGCACCCATCAAGTTATATATATATATATGATCTATGCATCACAGCTGGCTGGCTGACAACAACTCACTGCTGCTTCAGGGTTGTTACTTTTGAATGAAGTAAGTCACAGTGTCTATTGTGTCTGACACACAATTTTCATTTAGACTCAGAGAGAGAACAAAGTTGGTGGAACACTTTCATTTTCAATTCTCTCTCTCTCTCTCTCTCTCTCAGCAGTCAACTGTATCTTACGTATGTGCTGCAGAAACAGGATTGGTATGTTTCCTGATAGCATCAGTTCCTGTTTAGAGGTAAAGGTGAGATCTTCTGTACATTATCCCCCCTATTACACGACGGCTTACTAAAGACAATCATTTGACACAAAACACTGATTTAAAATTATTTTATTACAAGGTAAAGTCATTTACAAGCTTCTGCCAAAAATAGGTGCAGGTACACAGGGGCCAGAATGCAAAAAAATAATGGTAGTTATTGAGCAAGATCAAAGAGTATGATCACATTAACACTTTAATAGGAAAGATTTATGTGTCTTTTATTTGCTCAGTTTCTGTTTGAGTCCATGCGGATGGTAAATGATCTGTGGAGGGAGGAGAAAGGGGCGGGAGGAGGAGGAGCAGTAGGAGAGTAGAGACAACAATTTAATCTGCCCAATTTGATCAACCATGTAAATAAACCCTGATCGCTTCCTCCTTTTATTAGGCTTCTCGTGGTTTTCTTTGGTAAGATCTGCACTTTTCTTAGATTTAATGACAAACTGGAGAAAGGTCGTCAAAAAAAAAAACATACCGGATTTTATGTGTTCAACAATGACTTCAAACCTGTATTTGCCAATGGCAGTATGGGACTGTTTGTTCTGTTTGCTCCCATCCCTGTTACTTTACTTGCTCTCTCTGGCTCTCCGCTGGCCCAGGCTACAGTGTTGGCTAAGGGCGGCTGCGAGGGCTGCAGGCTGGAGACTTTGGGTCACTGTTTGCTGGGTCTTGGAACTCCCACTACACAGGGATGGAAGAACCTGGAGCAAGGAGACGGGACCACCAAGGACAGAGAAT
>CABFOQ010031134.1:0-11120 GCA_900660455.1 Gephyroberyx darwinii
GAGGTAGGGACACACTGTGCAGCTTAACAAGTCCTTTAGGCTAGTATCGAGTCTTAAAATCAGATTTTCGTAAAACCAGGGGTGCGATGATTTCATTTGGTTCCAATGCAAATTAGTTTGATTTACAATTTCCCTAAATCAAATGATATCATCTTGATAACAGTGGAGAGATCTACCTTATTACAATATACTGTTACTTGTTAAGATTGTTGAGATGGATATTTTTACAGTTCAGAGAGAGATTGTGAGAGAGACATAATGAAACAAAAAAAGACAGATGGCGATAGTGGACAGAAAAACGAATACAAAGACAGCAGTTATATACATACACTTGCACTTCATTTCTTTAAACCCATGACCATACACTTCTAGGGACTGTAAAAACATTTTACTATGACTCACCTTACCGGGTTTTGGAATTGGTTTGAAAACCATTGAACATTTTTAGTGTGCACAAGGAACAGATTTCAAAAGATTAACCTCTATCCTGTATGTAGGCTCAAAACACTGGATGAAAACAAATGAATCAAATGTAATGTATCAAACAAATCAAATGTATCTCTGAGAGACTAAATCAATGAAATCCCTCTGCTACATTTTAGTAAACGTGTAATACGCTTTAAACTTGGTAAGCAGTGAGAGAATTTGAATTTGAAAGTGACAGCATTGCTATGTATGCACCATAAGGAGCAGACACTGGAAGACACTGGAAAGTTGCAAATACTACTTAAAGGTGCTACATGTTAAAATATCAATATATCATTGTCAAATTAATTGTGATAATTGCGAGTGGAATAATTACTGTACTACTATCTCACGCCAGTGGTATTGAGTGCTAGATAAATTAAAACCACATTTTCCATAAACCCTGCTGCTGCTGTTGCAAAGAGGATGTTCCTGTCCTTTGTATTGACTGAAGAGGATCAACACGTTGGAAGTGATTTGTCCATCTTCCTTTCTCTCTTTCCACCATCTGCTGTTGCCAGAAACTTGAGCTCCGTTTGCGCTGGAAAAACAGCACCCTCTTCCTGTTTTGTGTTGTAAAGCAATCACCTTTTGCGCTGTAAAGCAACTCAGTCTAACTCTGTGACACACAATGTAAAATGCAGTGTAGATGCTTGTAATGTAATGTAATGTAATGTAAATGTAATTATGTGTCTCAAAATCAAAGTGGCAATGACTTATTGATGTTAAAAGGTTACACGCAGCACCTTTACCCAGCAACTCTGAAACAAAACCCTAAAAACAGAATGCAGTATGTACAAAGCAAGCAAAAGATAGGGAGGCCTATAAGACAGACAGAGATCGGCTGTGTTTCCCACCTGTTTGGTCAGGGACCTCCAGGGCCTCTTGTCTGCCAGGGAACAAGACAAAAGGAGAGGGAAGAAGAAGGGAAAGAAGAGAGGAGAGTTTGGGTGGGCTCGGTTAGATAGCATCTGTATGATCTAGAAATGGGTCTTAATGTGCAGTGCACAGTCACAACACACACACACTCCAACACACACACACACACCGAAACGCACAGTACTGTATATACACTCTCATCATCACAGGCCCATTTGTACCGTCTAAAGTGCCCCGCGCTTGTCTTTGTAGTATGTGGAATGTCCCCGTAAAAGCACATACTACTTTTGTTCTGTTTTATATAACAGAGTTCATCTAATTCAACTTCAAAGGGGGCATTAGAGGATGTCGGGTGCTGAGAGGGTATGTGTGGCTGTATCGTATGTCAGTTAGTCAGGGTGGATGTAAACACACACATACAGGTGCACAGTTTGCACGCAATACGTCTACTGACGAAAGCATGGTGGCTTTTTTTCCGCGGTGTGTGAGAAAGTGTGTATTCAACTTGACTTGTGAGGACACTTTTTTTCTTACCAGTTGTAACAAGGGAAAAATATAACTTTAGGTATTTACTGGTTAAGGAACGGGGTAAATCTGAGTCAATGGAATGTCCTCAAAGGCAAAGGTGGAGTAGCATGAGTCTGTGTGTGTGTGTGTGTGTGTGTGTGTGTGTCTGACTAACATTAACCTCAGACTAAACAATAGCTGTAAAGCCATCTGTTTTGAGGCTGGCGGGCCAGGACTAATCTGTTACTACTGGCAGCAGGCTGACAGAAATAGCAAAAACGTGTTTTAACACAGCATTTTGAAGTTTTCCAAAATGAAAAGTCAACTGAAAAAAACAAACTGTTTTACACCTAGTGATCAGATTGTCTCTAATCCAGATTAAGTCGTTGAGAGGTTATTAATGTCGGTTTCAATCCATTTTCGGTTAATTGTCCAGCCCTAGTAGAAAATAAAACAGGCGTCAAGCAGCTCAGATCGTAACATGCTTGTCAAAATGGATTGTCAGTGTACATATCTGTGTAGTGTACGTACTCCTTGGTTCGCTCATGGTGACCGACTCGATGAAGTTCTGCGGCGTCATGTACAGCTGTCCTTCGTACTCCACAGAGCTGAACATGCGGAAGCGATGCTCATGGGACGTCATGTAGACGTCTCCGTCCTCAAAGTCAAACGGACGCGCCTGCAGAGATACAACCAAAATACAAAAACAAAATACATTACCATTGACCTTTGGACATTTCCAACCACCTCAAAATGGTGTAAGTTGGAGAGTGAGAAGAAAAGAGATCACAACGTAAGACAAAGGCTGTGTGCCCAAGTAATCAGATTGCACACATTGCTGAGTTCTGATTATTGTAGTATTATTATTACATGCTCATAATGTGAAGATCATATTCAATAAGCACAGGGGCAATTTGATTTTTAGAGCAGAAAATAATCTCTAGGCAGTGGTGGGTTACTTGCCAAAGTGGCCAGTAAAGTAGAGAAATGTATGAAAATGACATGCTGCAGAGTGAAGAATGAATTAGTGAGTGCTAGTTTTTCCTCTTTTTTCCAAATTTACCAGCATTTCGCTGATAATGGTAATTTCTGACTCTGATTATCGTTTGAACGTGACCTCACCAACTCTGATAGGTAACAGTTTTTGCGAAGAGAAATCTCATCATGTAGACAGCAGAGTCTAAATTGCATGCGCCTCCTCGGTGCCTTTGAACCTCCATAATGAGCAGATCCATCTATTCTTGGCATCAGCTCTCTCCATTTAGATCTCAGAGAATATAAATAGAGCAAGCACCGCTGGCGCATTACAACAAGGGGAGAAAGAGAGCACGCACACAGACACAGACACACAGACACAGACACACACACACACACACACACACGCACGCACACACATACCTTGCCACTACTTTCTACTTGATTAGCATCTCTTTCTCTCTCTCTGAGAAGCTGAGCCTTCAGCTTGATTAGCTGCAGTAGCGGAGAGCCACTGTGCCAACAGATTGTGCTGCATGAAGCTGTATAATTAGCAGAGAGGCTTTCCAAATGGAAACCAGCTCGGAGGCAGGGCCCGAGAGCACCGAGGTTCCTGCTCAGCTCAGCTAACATGCTAATGAGCACACAGATTCATTCATAAAGCTTTGATGCTGCCTTCACCAAGGGGGCTTTTGAAGGCGTGAATAGGAGATGAGGGCTTGGCTTCATAGGAATGCACTGGAATCGACTGTAAGAGGAGGGATGCCTGTGGCTTTGTTTCTGGATAATGAATGAAGTTTATAAAGTTCTATAAAGAGAGCTAGGTTCACGTATCGTGCTGCACCGCATGCTGGAAAAAGTAATGTTAGCTCCTAGGAAAAACCTAAATTATAAGGCAGCTATTTGAAATGATATCCAATGTGGCACACTGTGCTATTGTGTGGTCATCATGCAAAAAATGAAATTGACAGAATATAATATTATGTTGGAATCATTTAAAATCTGATTCAAAATATTGCTTCTTTCTTCCTTTCTTTCTTTCTTTGGCCCAAAACAAGAAATGTCTGGCTCGTCACCCTGGGACCCAAGCACTTTATGACATATTGATTCCACAAATCCAAGTTTTCTTTTTCTTTACCTAAAACTTCTCTATCATACATTGCCACTGTAGGTCTGTGCCGCAGGCTCTGTGGTTTTGATCCTTGACCTACTGCCATAATACTATTGGTTGTTTGTAATGTTGGTCATGTAGGAATTGAAGCTTATTAGACTGATGTACTCACTTTAAGTCACTCTAGATAAGATCATCACCTAACTGCTCCAATGTAAAATAGAAATGTAAATATCCAAATTAATGAATGGATGCTATATTTGATTGACTGTGCTGACAGTGAATTGACCCCACCACTAGAGCACACACAGTGCTGATTTCTGCTCTGCTCCACTGCAGGCTAACTGCTAACTACTAGCACTAAAATTTATCTGGAGAACATCAGAGAAGGAAATGGCAATTTACTGTTGTATAAACTGTACTGAACAAACAAAAAGCCATTTGCAAGATAGATTGAGAGTTGAGTTAATGTTAGCATCATTCTCAGTGGAGTAAAGAAAATGAAAGATTCCCTGCCAAGTACTATGGCTAGTACTTGTACATAGTTGTACTAGAAAATGAATTTTTATCTTGGTTATGAATGAAAAAGTGTATGTTATTTGATTTAAAACAGACTCTATTAACTCTTAAGATTACAGAGTGAGTGAGTGAGTGAGTGAGTGACTGACTGACTGACTGACTGACTGACTGAGTGAAGGAAGGAAGGAAGGAAGGAAGGAAGGAAGGAAAGAAGGGAGTGAGTGAGTGAGTGACTGACTGACTGACTGACTGACTGAGTATTCTAAACATTGATGCTAAACATTTAGAGTAAAATTTGACTAAGCTATACTGTTGTTTTTGATTTCTCATTTTGTCTTCAGTGGATGTAGTGTAGTGTTGTGGTGTTGCAGAATTTCTAAATAAACAAAGCGGAAACATTGTGAAGTACAGAATATTGTTATCCAAAGCTTATGTAGAATAACGTATCCATAAGAGGTTAAAACACTGTGGCTCAGCTTGTTAATGTATACATAGCAAGCATTACGTGTGCATAATTGTGAATCCCAACTCATGATAGGCATTGGAATTTCTCTCTATCAATTTTGTCTTTTAACCTAAACTGACAAAAACTATTCTGCAGGTCCTAGTGGCTCGGCAGTGAATAAAGTGTATAGTACACAATGTTGTGGGTTAAAGTCTATCTTGTGACCTTTGTTTGTTGTAGCTAATAAAATAGAAACATTTGAAGACATTAAAGACTTTAAAAGAAAAGAATTTCTCTTGCAAAATTAGCAGCACCATATCCAACAACTGATTACATTTTTACAATCTGAGATGTCTTATCTATAGCTGTTCTAGAGACCTTAAAAAAGAGGCCAAATAAAATAAAGCACAAAACATTACAACAGAGACCCTTGCATTTTGGCCAATATCCAAGTGTTGACAGCCTCCCTTAGCAGTAAAACCAACAATTTGCCAACTGTAAGGTTGACTGGAAATCACTTAACAATGGCGGTTACAGTACAGTATCTTATTTCCTACAGCATGAATTATAGTAACAGTTTTCAAATAGAAAAAGACATCTACTTTTACAACATGACCTAAACTAAAACTAAAAACTAAAACACATCCAGAGAAGTATTCAGTGTAGCTTGGTGGAAGTGTGAAAACATGTTATGCAACATTAACAAGGTCTTTGCAGAAGATTGAGAAATTTTAGCAGAAGTAAAGCTAGTCAGTGAGCTAGCAGTGGCTGTGCTAGGTATCAAGTCCAACTCACAGGTGTCAATGACATCTAAATAATAAGTAGCCTAAATGTTATTCTTGTTATTCTTACACTAAGCAATATAAATAATTGTCGAGAAGCCACACCACTGTATCAAAAAAGAAAGAACTCAAATGTTCCAGAAATCTTAGGTAACATCAGTCCAGGTAACACAGTTCTTGAGCAGGAGCAAAACAAAATGATACATCAAGGATATTAGTGGTGATCTTCGGTTAGTGTATTTATGAACTGTTATGAACTGTTATGTTAACTGCTTGTATCATTCATATTTAAATAATCTGTTATGGTCACAGGTGTGTATTTATTGGGTATTTTACAGCGCCTTCGACCGTGTCTCAGCGTTTTAACATAGTGCGCCACGATCAACTTCGTAGTCAAAGTAGTCACCCGGTTCTTCTTATTGGTTCTACAAAAAATAACGTTGCGCGCCTCCTGTCATTTCAGCACCAGCTCGAGCGGAGAGCGCCTGTCTTTCCTGCGTCTGCGCGCGCAACATCCTGAAGCCAAATACTGAGCCAACTGTTTCCATGGGCGGGTTGGGAATAAATGACACAATTTATCCGCTCAAGAAAAACCCCCCACATCCAGCCAGGCCGTAAAAAACAGAAGTAGGCCTGCCTAACTGTATTGTTTTGTGTATAATGTTAGGGGAAGTAAAAACAATGGAAACGCACAACGCTCTGTCCCTTTTCTCTCTCAGTTGTATTCTGTTTTTTTACACCTCAGTGATAGACGGTCCTCTGCATCGAGGCCCTTATGTCAACACTGAGGAGGGCAAGTAACGTACACAAACTCACTACGTGGCACTACAGCCTTACAACCTTAAAGCCTTGTTATTTACATTAACGAGCGCAGTCCCGGCTCCAGTCATCCACCTACCTTCTCCTTGGCTTCAACTGCGGGGATGGAAGCCAGCAAACCCCGTCCGCTGATGCTGTGCCTTCCCATCCTCTTCCTGCCTCTGTCGCTCATATCGTTGTAGAAGTAAAATGCCACGGCGCCTCCCGTTGCAAGACACGTCCCGACGGCCAGGCATCTCCGTGCCCTTCCTCCGCTGACCGTTTGACTCGTGATAAGCTCGTTTCTCGGCGCCGACCAGAGGTTGAGCTTGCTGGCCAGCGCTGCCACTCTGCGGAAAGCGGCCATTGCTGCTGCTGTTGTGTGTTGCTATGATGATTAGAACACTGCAGCCAGAAACTATCGCGTTGTCCCGCATTTATCGCGAGATGTGCGACCGCTCTGTTGATGCTGAAGCTGAGAGCAAAGTCCCAGACGGAGCGGAACAAGATTTGACATTTCACTGGGTTTTGGGGGCTAAGTGAGAGATTTATATGAACCTCAGTGAATTATAAACAGGGATGCAGTCGAGGGTAAACCCACCGAAGCTCTGTTTACCCGTCTTTTTTTATTTGGCGAATAGAATCTACATTTATTTGATTTTTTTTAACGTAAATTCATAGTACACATCATACAAAGTAGTATCAAACTGAGGTGATTTATATGAGGATGGGGTCTTTTTAAGGGGGAAACATGAAATAATGTTATTCTCAAAATATAATTGATTTTTGTTTGTATTGGTGGTTGTTTGCCTTTTTGTGATCATTGACTGGAGGTAATAGTTTACCCATATTTTATTTGTCACATACCACTACATCAATGATTATAAACATGATGCCAGCCACAAAAAAGTCGTGTGAGTATATACCACCAAGCCAGAAAATGACTGTGAGACACATGCAAATTCTAGCAACTCATACTCAAAACAAAAAAAGTTGAATATGACTCGAATAGAAACTTGAATGAACAGACATACGATGTACGACACGAAAGACATCTCGGCTAAGCCTACACGGAGAAAATGCAGTGTACAATAATGCTTCACTTTTTCATAGTCAACTTTCACCTTTCATTGAGGGTCACTCTAGTATCAAATTTACAGGGAGAGGTGAAAGATCAAAGCAGCCCATCGAGAACAGATATCAAACGAATATCAAAGATTAGCTCTCCATTTAAGTCCTGCATATAGGACTAATGTTAACCCGGTGGGGCTTTTCAGATGACTTTGATGCTGGGAGTATAAAAGAGAAGACTAAGAGATAGGCCTGTCACCTGCTGTGGATCACTCTCCCCTGTAAGCTTCATTTAGCCTACAAGGTTTACAACAGATCAAACAATAACTATCAAACTCCACTGTCAACACCTTAAAGAGCTGAATTATTCAAATGTAACTATTAGGCATAGAAACCATTAAATTGTTTAATTGGGGGGAGGGAGTCCGAACTAAATTATTCTGCAGGGTAATGTAAAATGTACCATTGTAGGCTCCTATAACCTAATACTCAAATGTCAAGTCAAAATTATTCACATGTTGAATATTTCTCCAGAATTTGTAGGACCCAATTTAATACTAGTAGGGTCCCAACCTTGTCTTTGAGAAAGAGTGTACTGTAAATCAAAGCTTCTTTCAAACGTTTCATGTGAAGGACCCCAAATAGAAACACATTTGGCCCTGTTGATAACATTTTATCCCAAGGGCCCATATGGAAGGGGTTTTGTTGCTGTTGTTTCAGTACTGAATTGCATCACTGTCTACACGGGGAGCTAGTAGTGGTGAGAGTGAACGTTCTCTGTAACTGGGGTGATTTCTAGTGAATAAATCATAGTGAAATTAAACTATTCATCATTTTGCTCGGGACCCCTCTGGAATCCCGCCATGGGCCCCTGAGGGGTCCTAGGACCCCAGTTTGGGAACCATTAATAACCTCTAGGCCACTTATTCAATTATTCCATTTTCCAGGCATTCGATTAGGGTGTAATTTCTCTTTCTATCTGTGTGTGTGTGTGTGTGTGTGTGTGTGTGTGTGTGTGCGTGCGTGTGTGATGTGTGCTCGTGTGCTCGTGTGTCTAACCCTCGGGGCCTCCACCTCCATAGGCCTACTATGTGGGCGTCTCTCATATCTCATTCGACAGAAACAGAGCAGTAAAACTATAGAAAATATCGTTAAAAACCAACAATGTGACCCTGGAAACTATCTGCTCCGGGAGTGTGACCGTGGAAATTCGGCGTTGTAGTTGTGGCCGGATCGATATCCAATACATCAGAATCTGATCAGCCTGGAGGCGATTCCGATCGATTCCGTCTCCTTTAAAAAGGTTTTTTTTTGTTTTGGGGCGGGGGGTCATAAATACTAATGAACCAAGGGAAAGGGGGAGAAGGACGCACGCCACACACACGCAACATACTCTCTCTCTCTGAGCCAGACAGAAAGGAACACATAATAATCTATACATATATAAGAACATATTTAACCATATATCTGTCCAGCGGTGCCTCTGTCTTGCTGGAGAAATCGACGTGGGAATAGAATGACCTGGCGACCACACACACACACACACACACACACACACACACACACACACCCCTCTGCGCTTTCTACTCATTTATCAACGCGACACCCAAGGGAGAGGGGACAGCTGTGTATGTGTGTGTGTACCGCGGCCAAAATCAATGCTATGGAGCCACAGTCTCAATCAACCATGTAAACTGCGATTAGACGCCCTGAATAGACCAAGTAACTTCGCTCTGAATTGTGATCAGTTTATTCAGAAGGCAACAAATGAAGCAAAGTGGACGAGTACAAAACCTGCAGCATACCTACTGACGCATATTTACACATATATTTGACAGTAGTAGTTGGCATTGTTGAATTACTCTGAGACCAGTGATGTAGAGGTTAATTAAAAGACGGGTAAAATGACACCATCACCATAAAGCAAACAAGCGCCAGTTTAAATAGAACCCATCATATTTTCAGGGGGAAAAATGAACGTTTGCCTGTCCTCTTGTAACTTAAATCAGTTTGACACTATGTTGTATGGATTTACATCAGAAAGATTCATATCAACCTAAAAAGGTGGTCCACTCTGTTCCTGCAAATAAAAACCCGGGTCTGACCCAAAGCCCAGTGTAAATCATTATTTAGCATATGTATTGCCAAAAATACACGATAACGACATATCATAGGTCTTGAATTTATGATTTCTTGCAGATTGGAATATAATGTGGTTTATATGCAGGGCACGCTATGTATATTTAGATCAAGTACTCCAAGTGTCAAGTGTCGGGGTATTTTTAAGGTTGCAGTTCAAACAGGTATATCCCCTTCTTATGGTTGTTATTGCCTGATCCCCTTACAAGATCCCTCCACTTTGATGTCTTTGTCTCTTTGATTCGCCCTTTAAGACCACAATTAAGGATATATGGGCTCCTGGACTGTTCAAAGCGTCGTGGAGAGATCAGTGAAGGGATTGACAGTCAAGTGATGTCGTTTGCACAGGTGTGTGTGTGTGTGTGTGTGTGTGTGTGTGTGTGTGTGTGTGTATGTGTGTGTGTAAAAAAGCGCGGCTGGGTTACATAAAACAGGGGCAATAAATCAACAGCTGAGTGCGAAAATTACGCAAATGGGGGCTTTCCTCTCTCCCGCTGCACCTGAGTCATTTCTAAACGGGGCGTGGGGTTGTAAAGCGTTTAGGGTAATGGTAATATCACTTTCATGCTGTTTGACACATACTCTCTCTCTCTCTCTCTCTCTCTCTCTCTCTGTGGTGTGTGTGTATGTGCGTGTGTGTGTGTGTGTGTGAGAGAGAGAGAGATAAAGAGAGAGAGCAGTGAAAAGCAAGGCAGGGTGGGAAAGCATCCGTACTGCCTTAGTGCCTTTGAGCAAGAGACTGATTGACCCTGCGCCCTGGCCTCCCTATGTAGGTGGAGGGGGGGGTAGTTCTGTCACATTGTTTTGATTATTAATAGATAGCCTATCTTTCTCCTCTCGCCACTGAAACTGCACATCAAAGGGTGAAAGAAGAGTGGGATCAAGGAGTTGTGTTTCAGACGCGGGGGGGAGAACTGTCCCGTGAAGGGGGAGATTGGGCCGCATTTACATAAAAAGGCAAGCCGGGATGAATTTCCATACGGGATACACAGCGTATATGTAGTGCACTGGCCAACAGGCTGCTACTACACCTCCAGAGAGGCTGTAAACGCAGGATACCCGCAGAAAAAAATAGGTAGAGGTGAACTGAGGAGGTGAAGAGGAGGAGGGGAGAGAGAGAGAGAGAGAGAGAGAGAGAGGAAAACCCTGATGCGCACCGGAGCAAAGGGGAGTATCCCGAGGTGGAGAGGAGAGAGAGGGAGCGGATAGAGGAGAGGAGAGAGAGATAAATAGAGGAGGAGAGGAGAGAAGGGGGCATGTGCTGCTGCGAGCGGGGATACCGGGATACATCAAGATAACGCAGCATTGGAATCATTAGATGAGAATATAATTAACGGAACTGGTGACTGCGCCAAAACGCACACGCAGTGGGGGTTTTCTCTCCGACAGCTTCGCCCGTACGTCCAACTTTTCTTTTTATATTTCCCCC